>VYXD01010236.1:2710695-2790306 GCA_013397195.1 Hylia prasina
TTACCCAACTGTTATGTGGGTGGAAACAGGAGACATTCACCTCTGGCAAACATGCATGTAACTTCTCTCGAGTCAATACAGTTGCACCTGCTTAGACCAGCAATGAAGCTTGTCTCTGATGACAACAGAGATATTATCTAGAGGTAAAACAGTTCCTGTTTTGTCTGAAAAATTAAATACTTCTAAACATGTCAAGTCATTTGCAAATGCTGCCCATAAAGGAAAGAGGAAAAAATTTGGAAGTACTAATTCCATAAAACATGGAGCTTCTGAAGCCAGAAATCTTGAAGAGATTCACACCCTCCCCTGCACTCAGCTCCTGCTAGGAATCTTCCATGACAGCTCTGGTGCCTGACATGCCATGGTTCTTGCTTGGACAACAACAGCAAGCCTATGGGGAGCTCAGAAAAGCTCAGTGCTAAAGACAACTACCAGAGAAAAAGTAGGCAGCTCTCTGCCTATTTACCGGCATCTTTCCAGGTGTTGTGAGGGAGCAGCAAGACAGAAGGAAAATAACTGCTGGCTAGAAAAGGAAAAGGAAAAGGGAGGGAAAGCAGTGACAAACCAGCCAAGCACATTTCCTCCACCTGACTTCTTTACAGAATCAGCCATTCACACACACCTCTTCCCTCAAACTCCCTCCTTTGTCTCTATCACTCTTAGCCTCATTAAAAATTCTTTTTCTCTAACAAGCCTGAAGTTTCTCTTAAATCTGGCCATTCTCATATACCAAAAAAGAACCCCCAAAAAGCAAAACAAAAACCCAAACCCAAGAAAACCATAAAAGTCACTTCACCTCATGCCATTACCTACTTAACTTCTATGATCACACTTGCTACATATTTCCTCTTCCTTTCACATGCCTGAGTTATTTTTCATAGTATGGACTTCAAAACACCTAGCACACTTGGGAACACAACATAATTATGTGTTTTGAGGATGACTACAGTTAGGATTATAAAGACACCAAAAAACCAAGTTTCCCTTGAGTGAAATTCCTTCCTTCCAACCAGTTTATCAAAGGAAAATGGTTCAAAGCTCCCACTGTCTACTTATAAAGACGGCTGATCTACCAGAACTTCCATTCATACAGAAATAGAAGCTGCCCTTTAAATGGGACCTGGCAAAAAATACTGGAATTTCTACACTTTTTGATCTTAAAAATAACAACTAAAAATTGAGTGAACTCATTCAGCTGACATCACTAGCTTGTATTTCTGGGACTTGTCCCAATTTTAATAGAACACATATCCCAGTTTTAATGAATGGCTGTCCAATGAGCATATGACGGACCAGGTAGTCTAAAAGCCTTATCCAGCTCATTCGGATTTGACACAGGTTGGATGAGTGCCAGCAGCATGAAACAGCACCCACTGAAACCTGCATGCAACATTTTCAGAAATACATGATAAATTTTTACTATTTTTATATGATAAATTACAATAGCCACAAGCAGGAACCACTTTCCCTATGTAAGCCATGCTGCATCTGCAGAGAAACACAGCCAACCACAACATGCAATTCCCTATTATTATGGGAGCCAGGTACACAAAGAGTTTGTTTAAATAGTTGCTGATATTGGAGCACAGATGTTTGGAGGTAACTGCTCACTGAAACTTTGCCAAGATTGCATTCATCCTCCTCCCTCTACACAACATATAAAAAACACCAATCTCTTCTTTGTGGTGACCAGCGACAGGACCAGCAACAGGACCCAAGGGAGTGGCATGAAGCTGAGTCAGGGGAAGTTTTGGTTGGATGTCAGGAAAAGGTTCTTCACTCAGAGGGTGGCTGAGCATTGGAACAGGCTCCCCGGGGCACTGGTCACAGCGCTAAAACTGACAGAGTTCAAGCAGCATTTGGTCAATGCTCCCAGGCACAGGGTGTGACTCTTGGGGTGTCCTGTGCAGGGCCAGGAGTTGGACTCGATCATCCTTGTGGGTCCCTTCCAACTCAGCATATTCTGTGACTCTGTAATATATCTAATAAATAAAATACCTACAATAAATACAGTAAATACAAATTCACTGCATCCTATGAAATTAGGCATAAGCATTGAAAACAAGTCCCTAAAGATTAGTGACTAAGAGCAGTCAATTAACTTCATCTGGTCCTTAATCCTCAGGAAATTTCTTACAGTCAAGTGAATCCCGCTACAAAATTAATAAACTTAGATTATAAAATTCATATGCTTTGTTGCATTTTCTACACTATATCTAGTTAGCATTCATGAAAAGTAGTGAAATTTACTTATAGCTGTATTCAACATTAGCCAAGCACTTTTCCACTTTTTTTAGCAGTCTAAACCAAACAATACTACCTTTAATTCTATATTTTTCATGCCAATGCATCACAAAGCTTTTTGTTTACAAAGGTGCTTGTTTACAAGAAGCTCTGCCCTGTACTTTAGGGTACAAAGTTGCATATTACACCTAAATAGACTGAAAAGAAAATCCTGTGCAAAGTACCAAGGTTTGAAACACTGTTGATTCTACATAAATATCGCCATGTTCTTTATTTCCTCTTAAATGGTAAATATGTCACACATGCCATAGAAGTAAACAGAAACACGTCGAAAAATTGTGCTTGTATGACTCAGAGAGGAGTGTTCAATGTTACCAATGGCAATGAATCTTGAAAAGCTACAAACTGGTCTCTCTA
Organism: Hylia prasina; assembly: GCA_013397195.1. Classification (NCBI taxonomy): domain Eukaryota; kingdom Metazoa; phylum Chordata; class Aves; order Passeriformes; family Sylviidae; genus Hylia; species Hylia prasina. Next base: position 2,713,357 of record VYXD01010236.1, read on the forward strand.
TGTGAATTTCTACAACCTAAATGTAACATAGTGATCCCCCCATCTCCAAGTTTTACTTACCATCACTTCCTTTTTCATTTTGCTTTAAGCCTTTGGCCCAAAAATTAAACTCAAAGTAACTGAATGATACAAATCCAGCTAACAGTTCTAATTTGTTCTAAATTCTAAGAAACCCAAATTTTGAAAAGCAGTTCAATGTCAAGGTATTTTGTCACTCAAGTCAATTGAAGTAGCTAATTCTCCTGATTTTATGAGTGAATTAAGTCATTTGGTATCTATCTCACATACACGAGTAAAAGATTTAGTAAAAGGAACAGTGAAAAGTTTCTGAAACAGAATAAAACTTCTTTGGAATTCCAGGAAATGCAGTTGATCCAAACTAACTGCTCTTCCTCTCTATTAATATTCTAAGTGAAATGTTGTAGTGCCTCATTCTCCATTAATTCAATCATCTTTTGAAAGAAATAGGCTCTTCTCTATGTATATAAAATCTACAAGCTCAAAAACTGTTTTTCTCGCTTTTCACTTACAGTCCAGGTATCTCCCCTGCAAAGAACAATTCATTTATGTTTCATTCCTTCAGATGCTTGTTGAGTAAGCTGTCATACTTGGATTAAAAGAGTTCTCATTTGTTTGGCAGCTAATCATGCAGGAAACCAAAAACTCTTCCAGCTGATTGAGTTCCCTCAATAGGAGAGCTGGCATCGACTCACACAACTCCACTTAAGTGGAACACTAACACTATCAGGTTACCTTCTAACAATATCTCCAGTGTTTTTTGGCATTGCTGTCAAATGTCTCAAGACAAAGACAAACATGCGAATTCATGGAGATCTCCCAAGAATGTTTTCCCATTTAGAAAAAAAAAAATTCCAAGAATAATAACAACAGTGGTGGGGTTTTTTTAAAAAATTTTTGGTATTCCTAAGAAATAAAGGATTCTTACAAGCACTCCTACCTTTAAAATTACTACCTTTCCACTACCATGCACTTAAGAATTGAGTATTATCAACATTACCATTTCATAGTTGCGGACACAAAAACTAAAAGGATATAGACTTCAATGAAATTTGAATACTGACTAAACTACAAGGAAGACACAACTTGAGAATCTCAGTTTTCAGACCCTTGCCACTGCATAGACTGTTCTAGGGATCTGGCCTAGTTTCAACTACTGCAAGGTGTTCTTATCTTCAGATGGTCAGGAGGAAGTTGAAGAGAGGAGAAGTGTAGTGCCAGTGAAGTGGGAAGATGATTTCTGAGCATCACAGTTACCTTTTGGCTAGAGGCCTAAGAAAGCTGCAGTATCACACACTGAGGAAACAAAAAAAAAAAACCCAAAACAGGCCTTGGCAACATAAGGGCAACTGAAAACCACCCTTCCCATGAATCCTTTTCCTCCTCTGAATTCAACTCATTTTGACTGTAAGATCTGGACTTAGATGGAAAGTAGATACTGTCTTTTGTGAAGTTATGATGAATTCTTCAAAACCACTGAAAGAGGGAAACAAAAATATTATTTCTGTACTATTTAATTTTACCTCACTGATGCGTACAAAGTTCCTCACAACTGCCAATATTTATCTTTGTCTCTTCACATCTAAAAGCTTTGTGAAATTTTATTAGATTTTTCACTCCTCAGCAGTTGTTACTCAGCATTGTTCCATTCCCTTCAAGCAACTTAGAGCGATTGATACCTAATATACCAACAAAGGAGGTAGGAAAGAACTAAGGATAAACAAGACTGTTACAAGTATGTTCAAAACCTGGTTTTAACCCATGCTGACCCCCATTTCTAAATGCAGACACAGCCAAGATCTAGGAATGCCTTGTAAGATCAAGAGCAACAAGCTTTGCTCAAAAACAAATACATAATAGGACAGGCTGCTTAGAGCACAGTTCATTGCTCTTCCCATACCTATACTATTTTCTTCAACATTTGTTCAACATATCTCCTTCAGCCAAATTACATGCTTTCAGGTTGAGAAACATCAGCCAAAGGTGTGGTTTTTGTGCAAATACTACCAGTATGGCCTGTTGTAAAAAAACAGTAACTAAAACACATTGGCTCAGATACAGCTAAGCCACAGAAATGTGGCTTCTAGTATAATGTGTTACCCACACACTACTAGTCAGCAGATGTTTCAAACAGTCGCCATTTGAACCAGAAAAACAATCCTGGATGTGTGTTTGTTATTTTGAACTCCTACCAGGCACCCCAAGCTACAAAAAAAGGAACAATTGGTATTTTTTATATTTATGTAATTAGCTAATCTGTCTGTTACTCCAGAAACAGGTAACTTATCAAGATAATGCAAAGAAAGAAGTAAAAATAAAGCATGAGGAGCAAACTTCCAGCAATTTACTGACACTGTGTAAAGATGCCCTAACATATTCATCCCACTAAATGGCTGTTTGAAGCCTTGTTAATTGCTTTATCTGTTCATCTCCAAGTCTGACCTTTTAAGTCCTCAATGCAAGGAAGGGCGTCTGGTAAAAATAGGTAGTGTGGCACCCACAGGAAGGTGCTCACCTTCAAGCCAGGCCATTATAAATACAGAAGGCTAAAACAAAACACATGATAACACTAAAGAGGGGTCCTCCTCCTCCCTCCCCCTAACCTAGGAGGAGCAACCTTTTCCAAAAAGGTGCTAACAAGTTATAAAAGATGAGCTGTAAAGAGCACTGTGCATTATATGGTTAGATAGACATCAAAGGCACAACAATTCCACACTGTGAACACTTGAGGACTTCTTGTCCTCACTTCTTTACTCTCCTTATACAGAGAGAGAAGCAAAGCAGCACTGAAGCAAATTAAAACAGAGGTTGGGTTGGAAAGTTTATAAAAGCCAAACCAAGGCACATAATCATAAAAAGAAAAAACACCTGGCTTCAAAATTTTTACACCAACAGCAAAAATTATATAAAGCAACCAAAACATTCCAACCTGCAAAGTTCAAAGGTCATCACTGAAGAGAAATAAAAGGACAAAAGTGACACTAACCTCTATCTCTCCCATTTTCATATTTTAATAAGGAACAACAAAAAGCCAGATGCCAATATTCAAATAATTCTTGGTTTTAGTTGCCCCCATGACTTCTAATGCTGCACACACAGAGCAGCCAAGGCTAAACTCTGAAGAAATTAAGGCATATCAGACACAGGGAAAAGCTTTATATTAAAAAAAAATCAAAAATATCAGCAAGCAAACAGTTTATAGACATAACTGAAGACACAGATGCAGCAACATCAGAACACTCTCAAAACATGTGAGAAAGAAGAAAGAAAATTGAAAACTTTGGGTATGGAAAAGTCTTTTTCCTGCTGCAGTACTTTGGATCCAAAGGGGTCTGAGACAATAAAACAAATACTCATTTGCCCTCACAGTGAAAATCCAGAGTTTAAATGAAATGCAGACAGAGTTGAAATGGCACTTTGCAGTTCTTTTAAAACCCTCTTTAGAGAGGGTAGCAAACATACAGTTTTTAAGTAGACAGGTATAATTCCTATTTCACAACAGGGATGTGCTGCAACTTGTCTATATTAAAACTAAATCTAGGACAAAGGCAGGAACAGATTTCTGACCTTGTGATTCCTACTCTTAGACTGTCACCACAAAGTTACCTCTACTTTATGTCAATATAGCTATTACCTGTGAAATCCCCACAGAATTGTTGTTCTGAGACAATATCTGAACCTGCCTCTAATCAAAGATTCAAGAAACTGAGACAGACTTCACAGAATGTTTGTTTGTGGGACATGTATAGACAGGAAACAGGAACAGTCTTAAAGAAAAGTTTAGCAAACTACAATCCACAGTTTCTCTGCAAAACAGCAAGGAAGAACCATGCCTAACTGGATATCAACAAGATAGCCACTACAGGAAGAAGTAACATTGCACTGCTGACATGCACAATTAACACTACATTGCTCACTGTAGATCGTGTTCCATGGCACTTAAACATACCTGTTACTTCTCTGTGATCTTTAAAAAAATCTTTTTCTGGAAGTCATACACAAAGGCTTATTTCATATGCTTATGTTGATAATCACATAAATAAACCTGTTAAGTTTAAATACTCATCCCAAAAGATTATTTACCATGCCCTGTCATTGTGTAAATGCTTACTGAGAATCACATAACTGAAATCTGGACATCCTCTATACTTGGACATACAAGAAAACCAGTACTGTGGTCATTAAAAGACAGGGTCTCAGCAGCAAGGCTACAGTCCAGTGCAATGCAGGCAGAGCACTTGAACTATAAAGGGGGAGGAATATGTTAAAATCCTGATTAAGATAATCAACAAAGGCATTTTTGCCACTTTAAAATGGAAATATGCAACTTTTTGTCTGTCCACAGACAATTAGAAGGTCAGTAAAAGGCAGACTCTTGATACTTTTGCATCCTACCTTTGAATAACAAGGAAAAAAAAAGAAAAAAGAAAGAGAGGAAAAAAAAAAAAAAAAGAAAAAATACTAAGCCTTGTCAGCACGAGCTCCAGTCCTCTTCTGGCACACTGTGTAAAGGCAATCAACAGCACTGAGAATACCTGTTATTCACATGCACTAAGGAACAGCAAGCCTCCGAGGCTTTCTGCACTTTTTACTTCCAGCTGAAGTGCTTAAGGGTAAATGCAACGTACCCAACAGTATATTGTATGTGAGTCTAAATAGGTGTATTTTTTCTGAAAACATAAAGTCTGCGCCTGTAGATGATTAAAGAATTCTGGATTGCCTAAGGAGAGAGGCATCATATACTTCTTTGGTACAGTAACAGCACATGAAGCAGAACTCCACCATTGATCCCAGTCCAGGAAGAACTGGGGCATGAGTGACTGTGCAAGGGCCAGTGGCTCTACACATACTTTGTGTTCCTGCAACACAACATCCACAGTATCTCTGACTGAAACAACTGAATAAATTTCATAGACTGGTACAAAACTAGTATATGAGAAATATTAAAGTAATAGATATATATGTATATATATGTAAATACATAAAGTATATAAATACTTTGAAAGCAAAAGGTTTTTCCTTTTTACCATCACAACTTTCAAAAAGTCAGTCATTCACCATACCAGTAAAAAAGTCCATATTCCCAGTGTACATAGTAATTAATTGTTAGTAGGATTGAAATATTCTCTAGTCATTACTCTTCTCAGGCAGCCCCACCTCTCTGAAGACACTGATTATTTTACAGACTGATATTCTATAACCTAGACCAATTTAAAGTAGTCAGATGATAAGGTGCAATAAGAGGAACCCAGCTGAGTTGATGTGAGAGATCAACTGCTGCAGGAAAGTGGTCCCATACTCCCTACTCCTCTTAGCATTCCCCTTTCCAGCCACACATTCCTGATGCTTCCTTGTACGAGCTATGATTCATGCAATCCTTCAGAGTAAGCCAATTCAGTGGCAGAAGCCAATTTATCCAGAATGAGCCTTCTGCAAGTTGATAACCTCAATCAACTTGCCAAAGGATCAGATGAACATCAGAACGAGCAAGGGAGGAAAAAAATGAAGGACTGCTCCCAGCAGCAACAAAATGCTAAATCTGCCTGGCTGTCCTCAAACCTGATCTTTAATCTCTCATGAATACCAGAGAGCAAAATGGAACTTTCATAATGAGTTATTAAGTTATCAACGTATTTTGTTGCCTAAAAGGATCCCACCCTATACTGGAACTCAGCTAGAGATTCTTGCAGCTATTTGGTTCCGTCAGTATTAGAAGAATGCCACATATTTACAATCAGCTATCCTTGGCCATGTTAAGCAGTAATTTTTTTTCTACAGGTAGCACCAGTGAAGATGGTAGAACTTTTGAGAACATGGTACCATTTTACAGAAAGGTATTAGAATCTGCTTGCATTACAAAATGTGAATTCAATAATTCTCTCTAATACAACTGCTATTTAGTCTTTTCTATGTAAGACACAGAACTGTAGAGTCATAATATCATCATATAGAGAATGCACAGGACACAGAAGAGTTGCTTGGTAATCTACTGGCAAAAATCTAGCAATTGAATGCCATTTTTCTAGCAGAGTCTGTAATTCAATTATGAATAATTTGTCTTCAAGATAAATTAATCATTGTTCCTCACAGCTCATTTTGCCTCACCACTCAGTTTGGTTAACAACACATTATTTAAATTAATTCCCTGATTTGCTGCATACTTTCATCAACATTACTTTTCCCATGAGAAATGGATTTGCCTTTCTACATGTACCTTAAGAACAATGTGGTAAGAAGTAATTCTTGCCAAGTAACGTTTATGCTTATGTATGCAAACACATAATTCCCATTAATTAAAAAAGTTATCAATGATGTAGTAAGATTTAAGAGTCTTTTGCATGCTCTTATTTAATATCAGGGCAATGTAAAAAAAAAGTATACCAAAAAGGCATACTGTTATTTAGAGAGAGAATTTGTATCATTATTCCTACCATAATGAACTTAGACTATGCAAAAATATTACCCTCACTAATATCATTATCTTTTCTTAGTTTTCTTATATGAAAAATGCTACCTTAAATTGTTTTTGTGATCTACGTAACACAAAAACATGAATTCTGCCTTTCTGTAAGGCAGATCTCTGATCAGAAGTGTACTCAGTTTCCTGAAGGGTCTCCCCAAAACTTCAAAGAAACAGGATAAAAATTTTACAAGGGAGGAGTCTCTATCTGAGTCCAGTATGGTGCCTCCCACCAGGGGGTTCAACACAGCATCTGAGCCCTTCTCACTGCACAAAGGTGCCACCAGAGGGTCTTGCAAGCAGATGAATCTAAGCAAATTATTAATGAATCAGGGAAACAACTTTTGGTTTAAGCTTCTAAAATGTTTGTTTCACACATAACAACGATACTCGGACACCTACAGCTTCTGAGTGCCACAGCGAGTTTTGCACGGTCAGCAGCATGCTTTTCACCCAAGTTCAGAGGTAAGAGCCACAGGCACACTAATTCTTTGCATATAAAGCACTTGAGCCCTCCATAGTTCACAAATTACATGCATACAGTTCCAAAAGAGTATGCCATTCTTCAGTAGAGACAGCTTTATCAGTAACATCGATACTCTGAGAACAACAGATTTGAGTTCATAAGACAGTTGAAAGCAACCAAAAGGGGGTAATCTACAGACAAAATGCCAGTCCATTCTTTCACAAAGATTAAAAAAAACTATCAGGAAAAACAAACACTAAAATTTCAGGATGAATGAGATCTTCAGTTATTAAAAAAAAATCACCACCACCAAACAAAAACACCCCAAACCAAAAACACTCATGCACATGCAGTGCCTCAAGTAAAGCAATTCTTTGAGCTAGGGGAACATCAAACTACTGTTTATTTAATCTAGAAACTGTTCTCAAAGCAGGACTCAACAATGTCAAATCTTCCACCTAGATACAGGAATATACAGCCATTCCCCACACTTTCTCCATAGCCTGCTTTCTTAAAGAAGCATTACTTGATTCAGCAAAGGAGCTCTGCTCCTCTTCTGCAGCAACCCTGTGAAATACTGTACAATGAAATACAAGCTGCAACAGAGATCTGAAAATTCAAGTCCTCATCTTTAGAGTCTTCTGCAAATGCATCTTAATTAGATGCAACGTGAGTACAGATCAACAGCATAATGATGGTAGGAAATGTGGAACTAGGTCTCAGGTTTCATTTTAGGTACCTTTTGATTTACTATGTGATACTAGGCAAGTCACTTCCCATTATTTATTTATAAGTTACATCTAATTATCTAGGAAGCCTAATTAGCTCATCTGGAAAGTGATTTGAAATGCACAGATGAAAGATAGTGTGTATTTCTCAACTCTTGTCATCTGTGCCAATAAAATACCTATTCCACAATAATTAGCTCTAACTGTATTTTTGATAGCTAATGCCTCATCCCTAGAAATTCCAGCTCTGGGAGTCACAAATAGAAAGACTCATTGGGATGCAATGCTGATGAAGTGGTATGTGAAATATCTATAGATAAGGTTAATATTCTAAAGGCCTTTTTGCAATCACTCAGCATGCAATGAAACTTTCTTCCCAGTTGGGTTTCCCTCAAATGAAAACCAAGAGATTTATTTTAAAACTCTCATCTGTAGGACAGTAAGCATTTCCAGCTCAGGTCTGTCAGAAAAAAAAAAACAACAAAACCTGGCCTAGGAAACTAAATCTAATCTTTAGATTGATTAAAACATTCTAGAAATCTTTAGTAAATGTGTCTTATTACTTCATGTGGAAGCCCTACACTCTCTTTTGGAAAATTTGCGAAGCATTAATAGGACCCTCAGAACAGACAAAAAGCTTAACCTTGGGTCAAGGGCTGGGTGAGATGGGCTGAAGTAAAATGGGGACAGAGCAGGCAGTCTGAAGCACTATGGGGGTTCCACCTCCCATGCTCCAGCCATACACCAGCCCCAAGGAGGGATTCCAACAGCCCACAAACAGGAGAGAGGCTCACTAAACCCAAATACTCTTTCCAACCAAGTCTAGTGTCCTGTCTGTACAATAGCTGGCATGGCATGTTTCAGCCAAAACCCTAAGAAATTATGTGGGAAACAGTTGTGGAGTAATCAATTCAGCATGTGAATCTCTGGTTAAAGAAATCAAAGAGCATATGTTTTAAAACACATATACCCATCTGTTAACATTTTCTACACTCTAATTCTGACTATCTTTAACCAAGAATTTTTTCCTTCTCTGTTATGAACTGGGATTTCCAAATAAGCCCAAATTTCAATGTTCAATTTGACTTTAAGCATTCTGCAGCCCAAGGCACCTCATCTTGTGCATGCACACACACATTAACCTAATGAGTTCTCAGCCTTATTCATATTCTACCATTCTACATGCCACTGGAGCAAAGAATTTAAATATAAAACTATGTAGGGTCAGTCTACTTGGCAGGACATTTTTTTTGAAAGCCAAATTATTTTCATACACATACATCATTTTAAACAACACAAAACACTACTTTAAGTAAGAAAACAGTGCAACTTCTAATACATCATCAAGACAAAATCACATGGTTTACAATTTCCTCTACAGGAGGTCCCATCTCAATACTTCATTCGCTCCTTCAGGCAAAATAAAATAAAATAAAAATCTTCCTTCAATTTACTCTAGTCCCTTGTTGCTGCTGGTAAACATATCTGCTGTCAGCTTCCGGGAAGATGATCTCCCATAGAATCAGGGAGGTGGCTGCTGCTGCTGCTAACAAGACTCCAAAGTAACAGAGAAATCTGCCTCTATCAGCATGTGAAGGAGGTGAGGCAGGGGAACCTGTGACTGACTTGATTGCACAAGCGACCACAAACACAGTCAAACCAGCTCACCATCTTTGTATCTCTCCTTCCAGTACTTGCCCATACTTCTGTTACTTACGATTCCCACCACGTTACACAGAAGTGAAAAAGGAAATTAGATTATTTTTTGTTACTGAATACAACCCAAGTGGAAAATACATCATTTTCCCCTCCCCTGCTAGACTCCATGTTTCAAATTCCCTTATTTCAGCTACGTCCCAGTTTTCTCACCAAGTCACAGGGTAGGGAAAATGCTGCTGCTATTTAAATTTCTGGGCCTCTTAGAGCTGAATAAAATCAATTTTGGCTCAGAACACTTACGGCAAGATGAGTATTATTGTTCCTTTTCAACAAAACAAAAAAACCTCCTAAGAACACGTCATCTAAAAAACACTGCACACACACCTGACCACTACAGCATAGCTCTACTTGATGTATTTCTCACCAGTGATGGATAATCAGTATTTCTTTGAAACATAGGCATTAGGTATATTTTATTCTCTGAATTTCTCATAAGATGTGGTAGAAATCAATTAACAAAGAAAATTAAAACTAAATATGGCAATCTGCATGAAATCTTCTGTACAGAAGGGATATAGGGGTGGGGACAGGGGTGCTAAAGTGAATTTGAAAAGTTTGGTGCATTTCTAGGACCCTCCTTGATATGCCTGCACACTATCAGCTAGGTGCATTCTCTTTCTGTCCTGTCCACAAGATTCAGCTTCTGTCTCCAACTCATCACAACCTCCAAATATCAGCAGCATATCCCAAATTTACTGAAGTGAGGCAAATTCAATATACCCCCACTTTTAAACTGACCATAAATAGGAGAAATAAGGAGTTGAAAATATATCTTGATTAGTGACTATGTCACTTTTAGCGACATTCAATAGTGACTATAACTAAGTCTTTCAACTTATGTAATAAAGTAATGAATAAATGGTGTGTAACTCACTGGACAGAGGAGACAAGAGGACACTTGGTGCCTCTTACCTTCAGGACCCAGGAACACAGTACATAACACAGAATATATAACTCATTCTTACATCTCACTAGCAATTAGGTACTCCCAGCTCTGCTGTCGCACTAACATGATGCTCAGCTACTCAAGTGGTCAGGGAAATAATAAGGCCATCAGGTTATTCCATGTCCCTTACTGCCACACAACCCTACTACGAGTAGGTGCACCTTTTATTTCTTTCCCTCTTTCATGCTGTAGCATATACCTGAAGGTAACAAACTAATAGATACTTTAAAAAAATCTGCTTTTGTATCTGCTACCTTAGCAATATCTATCATCAAGGAGCATTTTCAAGGAAAAACTTCTGTCTTGTCATCTTATCAGGCTCTTGAGATCCCAGCCAAAGGCAAAAACAGAATACAGTGCTTCTATGTGATGTGCGCGTAGTATGAGTTAAGTTTATCCATACAGTACATGAACAATCATGAAACAGGTTGCTGGTGATTCTGCATTATTTCCTTTGTGTCTATAGCACCCTTTAGCCTGGGCCAAACACAAGAGAACATATCATTCTTCCCTGCTGCAATACCAAACAAAAGTATTTTGCTTTGATGCATTTTTAATTACTAGCCCAGCTGGGAATAAACTACTTATATTACAATCACCAAATAGACAATGGTGAAGTAATTACACCATATAATTTTGCAAACTTTAAATTACTTTTCAAGGAAGTTTTTCCTCCCTCTCATACTACAATGTAACTTTTTTAAGAGTATACTTCTCTGCAACTGAAAAAAAAATGAGAAAAGATCATTATGTATATGTTTCTGCATTTACAGTCAGGCATTTAAAAGGTACGTTCACAAAAAAACCATTCCCTGACATATAAACCATACTTCAGTTATTATTTCACTAATTTAACATCAACTACAGTTAAAATATAAACAGCTCACTGTATTCAAAACAGGTGACATTTTTATGACAAGTGGCCTGGGTAGAAGATGACCCATTAGGTTTTCTCATTTTTAAAATGATTTTTCCTCTGTTGTGATCTCAAGCTGCCCTATCTCTGGCTGGGTATTCCAAAACATTCTGGAATATCAGCAGCCCCTTGTCTGTTCCTTCACAATCGCATTTCTACACTGCAACACAGAATGGCGAAGCCAGACGTTAAAACAAACTCACAGAGCAAATGCAAGCTTGTGACAACAGCCTTTCTGTGGTTCTCAAACACACCAGGCAGCAGCTCAGCAGTGACCCAGGAATGGCTGAAAGACACTCATGCACAGCCCCAGCAAACCACACTGCTTGTGCCTCTCAGCTGTCTGAAAATGTATGTTAAGGCTACTGGGGCAAGGTAAACACACAGCAGAAATTAAATTGACTGGAGGAGCAGTATTAAAATAAGCAGCAATGCAGTTTGAGAAGTTAGCCTCATGGCACTCTGCAGTTTCCAAATATCCTTCAGTATTTATGGAGCATTTATATTATATTTATATTTATAAAATTAATGCACAAGGACACTTGTCGAGACATCGTGTCTAGTCTCCAACTCTCAGAGCTGCAGGAATATACGTACTTTCCTCTGGCTGATCAAAGGATATTTAAAAGTCACTACTCTGGGCAGATATATTTATTAATATATTTTAGAATGCAAAGCCAAAGACCAGCCTCAAAGACGTTTGGGATTTTACATTTCCCTGATAAACATGCAAGACTCCTTACTGCTGTTCCCACACATACCAGTATTCATTCAGGTATTTAGGATTAAACATGAGAGCAGTGCAGAAATTTAAACACCTGCAGAATCATTTGCAGGATCTAAGTCTAAAGGAGAAAAGTGGGGTGTTATTTCTGGTTATACTCAAGAGCTCACCTTGCAATGTTTTATACTGGACTGAGTTATACTTCTCCCATCTGTAAACAAAGGAACATAATCAATCTATAATAGAGGTACACTTTAAAGCTTAATGAAGTGGCATTAAAGTGCTTTGAATTCTTCAGATTCAAAAGATGCTAGGTACAAGAAAAATAGCATTATTGCTGTTTTCATTTCTCTAGCAGACTTTAGTAGCAAATATTTCTTTCATCCTCATGCCCTGTATGTACGAGAGATGTCTCAGCAAGGATCCTATATAGCTACACATTGGGTTCTGGACATGCTAAAATACACAGCCAGTACAGACAGATTTCACTGTATAAAGGCTGCTTTTTTCTTTTAAAAATCAATGCTATTGGCAGATGTGCTAAGCTAGTACAATCTACAACATGCTTAAATTCTCTTTTATACCTTAATTTGGAAAGTTACATTAGCACCTTCTGGATGTTAATAAATATTAAATAATATTTCATTCTTATTTCATTAATAGTCTGAGTGGCAGCCAATATTGACCAAATTTGTTCTCATTTAAAACTGCTAAAAAAAAGAATCCAACCCAATAACAACAACAAAAAAACCCACAAAACAACTGTTTTCTACCAAGGGTCCAAACAGTATTTAAACACACAACGTTCACATGTTTTATTCATCTTTCAAGATGAAGATTTAAGCACAAATACTCATTTCTCTAGTTAAGCTTGCCCAACCTTGCTGCAAAGAAAGCAGCTGAAAGAGCAAAGCCAAATGCACAACCAGAAGGTCCACCTCCACTTTATTCTTACACACTGACAATCAAGTGACTCAGGCTGCAACTGCTGCCCAACATGCAGGAATCAGCTTGGGTTGTAAGTACAAGCCTTCATATGTGGTCTTTTTTTCTTCAAGACAAAACAACAGGATACAAAGTTTCTCATGGATTTAGTCCATGAATACCAGCTGGAACACATAAATGTATAAATGCAAGTGTTTGAAGAAAAAACCCCGCACCCTTCAAAATGCCAAAATAAGAAGAAAAAGATGACAAGAAAAAAGTTAAATATTTCATCACAATAATCCTATGGTTTAAAAAAAAATGATTGAGTTTTTAACCACTGTGAATAAAAACAAGATGCAATCATTTTCTATATTCACTAACATCAAAAGGAGTCTTTCTATATTTGATCAATATTTCTACATTAATTACAAAGGCTCCAGTTATTCCACAGGTTTTTTTCCTGAAGCATAAAATCAAGTCTTCAAACAGAACTCATAACTGTTTTCCTAAAGGCTTTAGAGCCAGAACATGCCATTGCTACACTCAGACTATTTTTCTCATTCATTTGCAATAGGTTAAGAGTTTTGAGGACCTGTTGAATATTCTCTCATGGTTACAGGCACATACATTTTTTTGTCACCTTCTTACGCTGGTCATCTACTTTCACCATATTTGTAGGAACTTCTTTTTTTAAATCTTCTGACAAATCTGGATGAAACCGGCCAGAAGTTCTAAGGTAATTTTGTATGCCCATTCACGAGCACGTGCACACACACATGTGATCCAGCATCTTTGGCTACAGGCATAAACTATGAAGTTTGGCAAAAGTAACTCTTAGAAATCAAAAAAGTATCAAAATTAGAAAAAACTTTTCCATCCATTCCAATGCTTACCTATATTTTTTCACCCTCAGATAGTCCAGATACAATTTTCAATTCACTTACCATCATTCTGTTCATACAAAAAAAGTACACAGCACCACAGAATGGGATAGATCAATCTGCTGAATAATTCCTAGAGTCAGGTTTCAGCAAGCTAGTCATGAAATCAAACCCATCTTGCAGACAGACCTCTGTCTACAGGTGTCTCTCTTATGTAGTTGGGTTCCTTCATGTCTTGTTCTCTTTTTCTGGTTAGCTCAGTATTGGTAGGAAGAGAGCTTGTCCTTTCCAGTTTTCAAAATCTTGTGCTCATTGCTAAGCCAGTGTATTCAAAATGCTTCGATAACATTTGCAAGCCTAAAGAGACTGACTTCACTGCTCAGAGCCCATGTGTGTTTGCAAGTATTAATGATGAGTTGATCTACAGAGGAATATTTACAGACTACAGAAAATCCATTCTAGGCTTTTGGTCATCGGAAATGTGCCAAAAGACTGCACATCTCCAAAAACCTAAGTCCCCATCAGCTGCAGGGTGTGAAAACACATCCAGAGAACTCTGACTGCGATTTAGAACAGATCTCAAAGCTCAGGCAGACATTCTTCACATTTATAGATATGAAAGCACTGCTGCATATTGAGAACTTGACTTTTGTCAGCTTTTAAAAATATTTAGAACAATCAAAATACTAGAGCAGTTAATCCATGGAAGGCCTTGTGACCTCATTCCTTGACATGTTTGATAAATATGGAAATAGTGAAAATGTTCTGACTTGCTAAACTTGCAGTCTCTTTAATGCATTTCTTGGCTCCAACATGCACAGACTGCTGACCTGGCACTCCCAGAGGACCTTTGCTCACCTTCCTCAATAGACCCACACTGATAAGTCTGAGTTTCCCCAAAAGCAGAATGAAGTCATGTTTATTAAAATGTTTACTGAATTCATAAATGAGGAACAGTGCTCTCATGAAAATAGGTATGTCAGAGAACATCTCCACAGGCCCACATATGCAACCATAAATGATAAAAAATTAAACTGGAATTTGAATTACTCTCATTCTTTAAAAACAGACTAGACTAAAATGCCTTTAAGGTTTTATGGAACACTAACTTCTAAAGAATATCACCTGCTTATACACATTAATGAAAGAGACAGAGTAACAAAGAACCCAGACTGAATGAAATTTAACTCACAGCTATCATTTTTACCCTACTGTCTGATTCACTAGCCATGGGTTCAAACAACAAAAACATGCCCAGGTAACTTGGAACACTACATATAATTTAAATTGCATAAATAAACACAAATATATTTATCAGATTTAAGAATATTAAGGTATGCATGAGTTCTACAGTAACTTTTACCTTGCCACACCAATTTACTTTTTTATATTCAGTACAGTAGATTATTTCAGCCATGGAATAAAACAGTGTAATATAAAAGGAGTGGAGGAGAATACTCTAATACCTACATACCACTACTAATTATTTTGAAACAAAGAAACCATCAACCATAGATTACTGCAAGTTGTGCTCACTAAGCTGTTTTCCAAGGGAGGTGTCAAGATGGTTGATTGTGTCAGCCTAGCTTTCAGCTGTTCTGCTTGGTAACCAAAACATACTTTTGACACTTATAAATTAGGTGCTTTTAAAAGGTATATGGCACATTCATAAACACTTCAAAATGGAAAACTGCTTCTATCAGACAAGGTAATGTTAAAGGATTATGCACAATCAAATCACTTCTCCAGTGAATGTCTAAAAAATAAATTTTCAAGAAACTGAATTTGCCCAGCTGTGTGTGTTGTCTCATTTACAAAATAAGAAAAAAAACTCTGCACATCATCCTAGAACCTAGATATCATCTATCAATCATTATAGCCGAGATTGTGAGAGTAAAAAAATTTGTAACATAATAACTTCTATTTATAACTTATATTTACAGTCTTAATTATATCCTTAGACAAGTAGTGGTGGGGTAAGAAACCAGTCAAACTCCACCTAAGCCATCTTCTCAAGATATGCCAAATACTAACAACATTCACCCTTGCTCTCCTAGGAGTACAAATTTCTTCTTATTCAGCACCTTTTGATTCAATTTTTAGATGTTATTGAAGTACAGAAAAAATTTTATCTTAAGCACTAATGCAGTTATGCCAATTATTAACTAATGATATTGGCACCAAGTTTTGTATTAGAAGGATGGTTTATAGTAGAAAAGTTGAAAACAGCAAGAACTCGCTGGGAGAATAAAAAACAAGACCATAGCCAGATTATAAAAATGTCAGCACTGCATTTTGCATAACTTTCCACAATTACTGACACTAATTTTAGGACAGCTTAAGTAAACACTGTAACATAGACAATTTAAACTTTAAGTAGGTTGCACAGATATAAGTAAAATCAGGATAAATAGAAAATTTACCCTGCAGTTAGTACCAGGCAGTGCATAAATCCAGTGCAAGTACAGTGTATTCCATGTTACTGGGGTGAAAAGAGGAGAGCTTTGAATTCACAAAGAAAAACTTGGTTATATTAAATTCCTAGAAGTACATTCTAGTTATGAATCAAATGCTAGTGACTCTGATTATGCTACTACCTTGAATACTAAGAAAAAGATATGTGAACAAATACTCAGCAATGCAATGGCAGAGCATGGGTAAATGCAAACACAAAAAGCTCAGAGAAGAGAGCAAACATTGAATACCAGCTCAGCTAAGTAAAATAAACAAAAAAAGAATAAACACAGAAGGAATAAAGAGGTAAGTTTAAAAACCAAGGACAAAAAAAAAAAAAACAAAAAAACCACTAAGGCATACCCAATATAAATACAGAAAGCATCCAGAACTCAAGCAAAGATACACGACATCATAAAAGAACAACATATTTCACATTTACATTACACAAAGGCAGAATTATACATTATTATATACATACTTCATTTAAAAATAAGAAACCCTTTTCATGCATACATGTCACAATTCAGAGTATCAAGTATTTATGAATGGCCTACGTGCAAATAAAAAAATAAGTATATATCTAAGTGAAACGAACTAAAAGAAGATAAAGAAGGAAAATACGGAGCATGGGAGGAAAAATATGAGATAAAAAAACCTTCAGATAATTGATTTTGAGATTCAGTTATAGAAATTGCCAAAGAAAATTGCCATAAAAAACTCAAATCTTTAGCCTTCACTTTACACTTTTATTTTATTAAGATACTTGTCACAAGCAGGGATACACTGATTTATTGCCTTTTTTTCAGATATAGTACAAAAGAGTTTTTTCTTGAGAACACAGACAAGGTGACTGCAACAGGATAGTCCCTTCAAAGCCTATCAAATTTAGGCTAGATCACTTGCAAGAATTGAGCAAATCCAAATACATACACTGTGAAGCAGTATAAAATCACTGCTTTCCCTTCTCTTAGAAGTCTCTCTACAACCTGAAAGCCAATTCTGCAAGTGAAAAACCCTACCACAGAGCAAACTTATGAAGATTGATGAAAGGTGTGGAGAGCAAAACTTGAAAGATTTGAAGCTTTCACTAACATGCAGAGTGTTAACATTCACCCAGAAAACACAATGTTTTCTCTAAAGGCCTCAAATGAAGAATTGAAAGCTGGTTAGATACGAAGTTATGAGACCAAGTTACAATCTGAAATACTTCTTAGAAGAGTAATTAGACTGGCTGGAAAAATACCTGTAAGTAAAAAACACAACATTGTAAAATGAGGCTCAGAATATACAAATGTTTTTTTTTCTTAGTTTTCTCTGTGAGTGTAACTTCAAAGCACAAACACACCATAAACACCATGAAGGATCAGAGCACAGCCTTGAACACTGTCCCCAAGGAAACAAGTAGCTGTATCAAGAAGTACATCTAGTGAATTCAAAACCTTATAGATTGATGGATGACACAGAGTACAGTTGTATGATTCACATTCCTAAAAACGAGATTGATTGGTTTAAAAAGTGCAACTGTTCAGAATAAATATTATTATGCTAAATATTATCAAATTACAACAGCTCCATTAGCACAAGCAGGATTAAGAGCAAGATGAAAAGTAATAGTAAAAAAGTCACGAATGGTATTTGAAATTATTAACTAGTATTAAGACCATAGTTCAGTTTCAAATAGAAAAAACTAAAAGCTGTGAACTTTGGTAAAGACTCCACTGCAGAGCAAAATGCACATTATCGTAAGTAATATCACCTCATTCATATTCCAAATTATAATAGGTAGATGTTAAGGAAAAGACACAGTTTAGCAAATAGCTTTAGAATCTTGAGAAGATATCTGAAAAAAATGCCTAAGAACAGAAAAAGACAGCTAGAAGCAAAAAAAAACAATAACAAATCAAACAAACCCCTTCCAAAAATCACAAACAAAAACCCAAACCCAAGCTTAAGTATCGTCATCAAATTAATGACATTTTCCTAGCTAGCAAAATTCCAAAGCTTCATTTTATTAACAAGCTAGTGACAAATAAAAGGGCCTTCTGTCACAGGACTAAGGCACATTTCAACCTCTTCTGGTCTGCAAAGTTAAAATGTTTCAATTCCCTGGCTGCCTCATACAATAAGATCACCAAAATAAAAGATCCACATATTTTGTCCTACCCAACCCTATTACATGCTCAGGATCAAAAAAATTAAACACAATAAATGCAATAAACAAAGTACTTAGAACTCCCTTCAGTGGCCTGGTAACTTCAGACTTGGTTAAGACAGACAATATAGAAAGAGAACATGGGTGCATGTTCTCTTGTGCATAAAGAAGAAAAAATATGCCAATTTTCCCTTTGCTGTAATACGGAATATTAAGTTTCTCTTCATTTTGAGCAAAATATGATCTTCCATTGCTTAGCACTTCTTCTCTGGACCAACAAGATAGGGAGGGGCCAAGGAGTGCAACTTATTAAAGGGCACACAAAAAGACTATGTACAAGTGACCTCCTGATGTGATAAAGCAGACTGGAGAAGAGCAGCAGGTGAATTGCTGAGCATTCTGCAAAAACAGACTATTAGAGCAACAGAATCAAAATTAACTGCTCCAGCAAGTACTTAAGATTGATGGACAAAAGGCAGCACATTGCAGCACCTGCAGTCTCAGGTGGACTTCCCTCTATGTAGCTCACACTTCTGTAGTGCAAAGATGGTCAAATAGATCTAACAACATAATGCTACACTGTGCACTCAGAGTGAAAGAAGAATACAGATGGTACACGATTCCAATGCCTGTGACACTACACTGATTGGTTTTATTGTGAAGTCTATTTATACAGCTGATTATAAATTCCTAGTGTGCTCTGATTAATGCAATAGCAGCTGGATTACTTCCTTTCTCTTAGCACTTAGCTGCATTCTTGATTAGTGAGTGGTATATGAAAGCTTGTGAAATAAGTACAGGAAGATCAAACAAAAGCAATGATTTCCTCTTAGACCACTACATTACATTAAACTTGCCAACACTAGACCAGTTAGTCTCTGACCTGCAGCAGCTGGGAGTAGCCAGATTCCAGATGGTCATAGAAAGCTGCTTTTGTATGGTCCTTGTCTTATTTGTACCAATCTAACATGGGGAAAAAAAAAAAATCAGAGCAAGCTGTTTGGGCTACTCTGTGATAGATGGCAAGTCCAAATAGAGCAAATTTCCAGTCATCCAGTTTTTATATGATGTGTATAAGACCTATCAGATCCACCCCTACAGGACTACCATCCCTATTGAAAGATCTATTTCCACTACACTAAAACAGGTATACACAGTCTGCATGCCACTGGCATCTCAAACCACTAACCACTACACAATAACAAAACACTACAAAATACTCTATCGCATCTCCTATCCTGGCTCCTCAGCTTTCCAAAGAAAGAGGAAAGAAGAGAGGATTCAAGTCATTGCTCTGAAGTTGATGTGTGCACTCCATAGGATGTAGGATTTGCAGTGCTAACCAGAAGAGTGAGCACAGCCAGAAGTAAGGACATACCTTATTCAATAAATTTTCATTTTCAAACTTGGCAGATTGATGAAGTTCTATATAAGGCTCAGAATTATCTGAATTGTGAACATGTGTGTCCCCTTTTACACTGCAAAACAATTCAGAGCTAAAAACTTGAGGAGCTCTCCCAAAAACCGTGTTTTCAAAACCGAAGCAAGCAGAGCAGTTAAGCTGCAACTGCATTTGGCCTTGGCTAATTCAGGTACCAATAAATGCAGTGAAGGATACATCAAGATGAGTTCAGCAAAAATCAAAATACGTAGACAAATTCAGTAATAAATTTAAGTTGACACCAGCATAATTTGTAAGATTTTCCTGTTTTTAATGCAAATAAGAACCTACATTTATTTTAATTTCACTATCATCTGGGGGCAAAAAAGTCATTTGTAAAATGACTTTTGTCATTTGTTCAATATATCAACTTATATTGTAAAAAAAAAATTTTTTAGAAGACATTCACTTCAATTCTCATATTTAAGGAAGTTAAATTCTTGGTTTAAGTACACTGTAAGCCTCAGTTTTAAGTTACATATGTGACTGGTGAGATGTTGTCAAAATGGAACCTACATTGAGTGCTTCACAGCTACTTTGCCTTCACAGCAGGGTTCATCCATTTATAGATAGGGAATGGAGCCACAACAGATTGATGTGAAGAGTTTTGACTCTTTGAGTCCTGCTTCGAGGCACTCACCACTCAATTGTTCTGTTTAATATGGCATGCTGTAACATTTAATTTATTTAATGAACAGCCTCTGCTGAATGTAGCTGTACAAGTGAGCATTTCACTTCTAATCTCACAAACCAAGTACCACAAAATGAGATGTACCTTTAATGTTCAGCCATGAAAGGCCTGCTTAGAATGGTTTAGTCCTCCCCAAGTACACTTATATATGTTTATATTACCAAAGGCATATCTGATTCTCAAAGGAAGAGTTCAGCTGTCTTGATTAGGTCTTACCTTGGAAAAATCAACCTTTGCAACACCAATGATGCAATAATCTGAAAATAGTTTCCTTTGCTGCAAACAGACTTATTCCCTGAAGAGACTGAGGCAAAGATATCACGTAAGGTACAAAGGGAGATCAGATTTTTTCATAATACCAAAAGCGAAAAGATTGCATAGAAAATCCTCAATTTGAATCCTCAGTTCTCTAATTCTTGATTTTCTGTCCTACTGCCCTCAAAATTGTATTGATATTTTTAAATGCAGTTCTACATTTGTTTTTGCAGGGGTTATAGTAAGATTACTAATATTTATGCATTATTCTGATTCATTTGAGCTCGAGCTCATGGTCTAAATACAAATAGATGACTTTCAGGTGACAATCTGAAAGCAGCCAGAATACCTCTAAGTCTGGAAGCTCTTTTCATAGTTTATCCACAGTGCTCTTTAATATTTCATTTTTCTCCTTTAAAAAACTGTTATTCAACAAATAGAGTTTGCAACAGATTATTCTCCATTTAAAAACAAACAAAAAACAATCAACCAACCAACAAAAAAAAAATCCACCTTTTTGCTATCTAAAGTAACTGTCTTGGGAAAAAAGGAAATCATGTGTATGTGTGCATTTATATCTCTACTGAAATATATTAGACAAAAACACAAGCAGAAAAAGAAATAATGTGTTCCTTGTGAAGCACACTCATTTAATACACACCGAATACCAAAAATTCCATCCATAATTCACAAGAAAGAATATTTACGTAAGAACTACATTTGTTTTGACATTTAACTCTAAATTTTACCTTGGCTCCACCATAGGTTTGTTCCTTATATGGATGTACATAGTTACTGAATTAGTACCACATACTTCAGTAAATTCTTCACAGTATAAATTTTTTTCAGCATCTCTGTATATAATCCCAACCCAAGAATTAGAAACTTCAATCTATAAAAATTTTTGTTTCCATTGGTACCACTGTACCTCAACAGAAATTCTTCCTGCAGGCTGATTTATGAGTTCAAAGCAGCAATTACTATAATTGAATTTACTCACTTATGAACATTGCAAACACACTTTAGGACATTAAAGCACATTAAAGCTCCTACAGCAAGTCAATAAAGTATTATGTATTTGTATTTTAACCAAAACCCAAATAATGGCAGATGATTACAGACACTTATGCAAAAGTGAAAAAAGTTGGTTGCTTTAAACATTGCATATGACACTGTCACTTCATATTGCACTTGGTCTCACTGCTAACCTGAGATCAAAATCTTTTGACATTCCCAACTACTTCATCAATGTTGGGACTCCCACTGACTCACTTAAGTTATGTTTGAAGCAGTAGCTTATGCTTTCCATGCTTCACTTACCTAGCTGTATATTAATTTTTTTATATGAAATGGATTTTTAGAGGAACATTTATTTGCAATGTGCTTTGAGAAAGTAAGATAAAACATCTTAAAAGTTCAAAATTTAAAGTCTTGCTCGGTCAGGGCTTATATGGTATTCCTGTCAAATTGAGTTACAAATACAATCCCTAAATTTCACTAAACTCTGTGAGGAACAAAAATTAGGTACCAGAGTCCTGTAATTTGCATTACCTTTTGGTGCATCTCAGCAGCTGTTGCAAACAAACTTTGCTGTGGCCACACAAGGATCTGAAAGCTTGCTTGAAAAGAATGTGGTGTGCAATACCTAGGAGTATCTCCAGGTGTCT
Source organism: Hylia prasina (assembly GCA_013397195.1). Lineage (NCBI taxonomy): Eukaryota > Metazoa > Chordata > Aves > Passeriformes > Sylviidae > Hylia > Hylia prasina. Next base: position 2,735,805 of record VYXD01010236.1, read on the forward strand.
GCATAAACAGCCATGTTTGTTTTCAGAGAATCAAGACTACTCAAAACAATTGCTAAAACATGTAGCTTTTAGAACCTTCAGTGTCAACACTTTGCAAGAAACTTGGTATTATTCTTGGCAGGAAGCTGTGGAAACTGGTAAGAAAATAGTCAAGATACCTTTGTATGTAGGTGAACTGGAATTTTTCACAGAACAGTTTCTCTTGTAAATTTGTCTGCACCTAGTTTAATCAACAAAATTTGCAGCTGTTAACAGGTTGTGCTTCCATATGCTGCCCATTACAAGTACATTCCTTCAAACAAAAGCCTGTTTAGAGTCCAATTGTTTTAACTGGACTTGGTACCAAAAAAAGGGCGTAAATAATAAAGCTACCCATCAAAAGAAGTACAATCAAGAGTAGGTTACAGGAAAACTGCTTTCCTCTGGCTTACAAATGTGTAAGCACAAGGACAGCAGAGGTTATTTAGCTTTGCTCACATGCACAGCATAGACAACAGCCGCAGTTCAGGCCTCCTGATCTCAGGAGAAATACACTTCCCTCATTTAGTACTAATTAATTGTGCCTATGGTGGATGGAGCACAGTTAAGATACTTTCAGCAAAACTTGAGGTAATTACTGTAGTCTTACTGGAAAACACTGCATAGTGATGGTACATAAAACGTCTTCATAAAGGCTGCTATTTCAGCAAGTTGCTACTGATTATTTTAGAGGCTAAACTTTGTTATTTGAATTTCTCATTGCTTGCAATCTCTACCCCATCTTTCAAAAACAGGAAGGCAAACAAAGCTGCCTGTAAGAATTTCTTAACTTTTTAGGAAGCTACATTTGTTTGAGGTCTGAACTGTTCATCCAATTAGTTCCACCTGGTTGTTTCACACTAATTAGGTAGAGGGTGGGTGCATGGGAGTGTACTTTGGGTTATTGTTTGACTGCATTCCCTACAGCCAGGCTGAAGGAGGCCAGAAGCAATGCTAGACAGGGGTAACAATTGTTCACTTTCCACATTGCACTCATTATTAAATTTACTGTCCATTGTTTATTTTAAAGCAAAAACGAGCTGTTCATCAGACATACTCAGATTTCAAATGCCCTATCACTGAGAATTTTGCACATTGGCCATAGCTGTTCCTTGGCGATGCTCTATCTTACTCAAATTTACTGACAATTTCGTAAATTTTTGTTTCTGTAAGGACACACAATTTCATTGGAGCTAAGTCCAAACCTGCATTCTGTTGTAATCATCAGAACTGTTACAATCTAATCCTCTTTAGTTCAGATTTTGTAGTGCCTTATGCCTATTAGGATAAAAGAAGTGAAAGGCTGTAGAGATTGGTTTATCTCTATAACAGACTTTCCTCATCAGGAACTCAGCAATTTACAAACACAACATATCCCAGCAACTTCCAGGAGCAGTAGCATCGGATGTTTTGCCCATGCTTGATTGGCATAGTTCATAACAGGAGGGACAAACCTTGATATTAAATACCAAAGGCCTGGTCAAATGACCTGCAGTGAAAATGAAGCCTATATTGGCTTTGAACAGTCTCACAGCCCAAGACAAGGAAATATAAATTCTTATGACACAGCCAAAAAGAATCCTCAAGGAGATAAGGACATTTGTATAAGAAACAACTGGAGATTTTAAAAACAAAGGGGAGAAAAAGAACAGGTTTTAGATTGTTAGGAATGTTAACCAAACAAATTAGAGCACGCTGCAGAAAATCATGAATTAGAATTTCAATCTTGAATTAAGGAAGTTAAGATAAGCTGGGGAGTGTGAAGAATTGGCTGCCCTTAGGTCACTCATGCAAATCAAAGAAGATAAGGACCATGAACAAAGTCTAGGTGAGAAAAGTCTCCTTGCTTAAATTGTTGATGGGCAGGTTTACTCAGAACCAGGCAATATATACACACAATCAGTTACATAATTTATCATTTACAACAGAGTCTCAGTGCTGTCACCATCACACTGTATTATCAGTGCGCCAAGAAAGGAAGGAGTAGTTAGAGTCCACAAAAATGCAAGGTCTTCCTTTAAATACAGCCAATGTTTTTAAAGTATTTTCATCACCAAGTAACATTGGCACTTTTTTTTCCCCCAGAAAAGGCATCAGCAAAAATCAAGAGGATTGTTTATGCAATATAAGTAGCATGGTTTATCTTTAAATATGTCAAAGAACTGTCAGAAAACCTCAGACAGAATGATCCAACAACTGATGTCATGCAGACAAAGTTAAAAGTTTCCATCAGAAAACTACCAGTTTCTCTGATATATCATCTCTCTTCTTCCAACTCTTCTCAAGAAATAAAAATCAGAGGCTTTTCTGCTAGAAACTAAAAGTTAGCAAACAAATGCTCACTCTCTCCCCTTATTTCAAAATTATCCTTCTATACTGGCATACCCATAGCAATGTTCTATAGCAGTCATATTGATACCAGTATAAAAATGGAAAGCTCATCATTCTCACAGGATTATTCAGGTAAGAGTCCAAACCTTCCGAGCTGCTCCAACCAGTGAGACTTGGGGATCTACAAAACTCCTGACAACACATTAATTTTAGTGCCATGGAATTGCTGTCCTCAGAGCAACAAGATTTGAAAACCCTGAAGACAATCTTGGCTTATAGACTGATTTCTAGAACAAATTCACTAGTAAGTGTCCTCTCTCTTATCCAGTGTCGTCCTTACAGAAAAGATCTGCTTTTCAGCTCCTTTCTTACCTTTTGGCAGTTTTCTCATCCTTACCGCACAAAACTCCCTCACCAGCACTTGCAGTCATTCAGTTATATGGAGATTAGATAGAAAGGGGAAAAAGAAAAAAAGAGAAAAAAGGAGAGGGGAAAAAAAAAAAAAAAAAAACAGAGGCATGTGTTTTCATCATTCTACCCAATTTTTTATTCTGAATCAAGTGCAGTTGCTTCATAGTGATATGGAGAAAAGAAGGCCTTTATATTGTATTACAATTAACAAATGCTTTGAAGAGGTAGTTCTTCAATGCAAGTTTGCATATGCTCATTTAACAAAACAAGTACTTTTAAAATCCATTCCTTGGAAGAAGAAACAAGCCTATGTAGCTGAGAAAGCAAGCCCTTATTTTCCTTTTGGTGTCATTTAAGCTAGTTGAGGTATCTCTAGAGTACACTAGGAGGATGTAACAAGATTGGTGCTTGAGGATGCACTTCTTCCAAAACCCCAGTGCTAAGGGCTTCCAAGCTACCATTGTTAAATCTATGCTATTTATTAGGGAAACAAGGCACTACACAGAGATCAAATAATGAAATTATATCTGTGTATACATTTTTTTTTTCTGCAGATCAAGGATCAATCTCCCAAACCATCTGCACTGCTCCCAACTTGAGACAAGTAGACACTCAGCACAGTGTCACCAATAAAAGACCTTCCCACAAGATCTCGTGGAGTACAGAAGTAACCTTAATCTCTACTGCACTTTGTAGCAGAGTGTAAGAACAACAATTGCAGTTAACAGATATTTGTCTTCCTCCTACAGCTTTAAAGGATATCACAGATGTGCTGAGCTTATTCAAGCCTGTGGAGTCAGCAGTTTTAAAACAATGCTACAAATGCAACAATGGTACTAGACACACAATGACCACAGTGTGCAACTGAAGAAAGAGATATTAAAGAAAACCAAAAAAGACAGGTCGTCACGTTAGTTGCAAGTTCAACAGGGATAGAGTTGTGTTTGACTTTCTGCTTTTTTAAAGGGAGCAACCCTGAATTTGTCAATACAAAGATGTTGAGAGTTGAGCCAGTGACAGTTTAACTGTAAAACCAGGCCTCTCTGACACCATTCATTTTATTATTTTCTTTCTTGTAATTCTTTCAACTTTAAAACAGCTTGAACTTGGGGAGCTCCTGTTTTCTGTCATTTCACAACTCATAACCTGCAGGGCTGTTCCATTTAGAATAAAATGTTAGAAAAGTGATCAACAGTACATCACTACACTGTGCACTTAAAAGTCTCAAAGTGAAGAGCTGGAAAGCAGAGACAATCCACATAAAAACAGAGGGGAGGAGATAATTTGCTACTTATGGCACAGGACTGTAAGTTAACACATCTGGGTTCAATTCAATACAGTAAATGCAAATAACACCATGTGCTTTGCAGAAGTGAAAGGAGGTTTTATTCATCAGCATTTATAAAGCATTTTGAGATCCCAAGATAAAATATTTTAGCAAAACAGAAATTACTGTGTGTTATTTTTCTTTGCAAATTATTTTACAGAGCAAAACAACAGTTTAATAAATATACAGTACCCTACTCTCTCAAAGTCTCTGAAAACTGGCAAGTATTTTCAAATATCCATATTGAAAGTCAGGTTACCGAAAAAAACCCAAAAACAGGAGTAGATATATAAAGGCCATCATCTTGATTTTTAAGCAGAGATCACACATGTTCATGTCCTACACTCAGTCTCTTAATTCAATCATTGACATTAAGTATTGACACTCCTAAGTTACGTTTTACAAAAACAAAACACATACTGCAGGTGGCCCGCTAACATGACTCAGATGCCCACAGGAAGTCAACTTTGCTTCAGCTAATCAACAAGCTTTTCTTTTCAAGAAAGCTGAAAATATTCCATGGCATGAATGCCAACCACAAAGAAACTAGTCTGAAATTTACCCAAAATATTGTAATGACTAAACACTCAAATAGCAAAACACATTCATCTTTCTACCTATCACATCTGGTTTTTAAATTAATGGTCTAAAAGCCAATCCCTCCCCATTTCACCCTTTCAACTTTGGCAGTAGAATCCTGTCCCAGTACCCTTCCTCCAAAATCCCACAGATAAAATTTAAAGCTTAACAGTAAGGTAATACTAATAAAATATCAAATTACATCAAACACCATATCTCAGCCTAACATCCCAGTACAGTCATTTGGAGCTTCAGTATGTCTACTATCTCTTCAGTATGCTTACTGTTTCTTGGATGCTGACTGAGCAGTGGTTGAGTGACTGTCTTTGCATCACTTATCATTACTTTTTCTCCTCCCTTCACTTATTAAACTCTCTTCATCTCAATCCATAAAATTTTCGTGGTTTTACTCTTCCAGCTCTCTCCCTCAACCCCCCAAGGGGAAGGACGCAAGCAATTGGTACGTGTGTAGCTGCTGGGCTGGGTCAACTCATTAGAGAATATTATCAAGAAAAGGCAAAAAAAAAAGACATTTTATTGGTGAATCAGTGTCTGAGGAATATCCCACTTTGACTTCAACTGCTTTTACAAAACTAAGAAACAAGTCTTTCTGATATTTTTGAAAGCACTGAATAATTACTCGTATACAGACTTTTGTCCTCACTGTATTCCTTCTAAGCTTGACTCAAAGATGGTTCATCTGAATGGAAGTATCAAAAGATTACACACCAGGTCCTTGAGAACCTGAAGTTCAAAGAACAGAAGTTCTGTGAGAACGTTTGGGTAGCACTGAATATTTATATTTTAAAAAAGTCTTCGTTTTTTGCAGAGTTTAACCTGCTTGTATTTTCTAAGTATAATTTTTACAACACTTCTGCTTTTCCAGCAAACTACCCAAGCAGATGTGTATTATGAACAATAGATATCAAAAGGGACCCTGATAATAGCATTGTTTCAAATGCCATTCATGTTTGGTATTATAGTCTGTGTTTAAGCTTTTATAAAAACACAGTTATCATGCAAAGAGAGTCTGAAACAAATCACACGCTTATAAATTATACGCAAAATGAAAAGTTTAGGAGAATCTAGAAGGAATTCAAATGCCTTGCTGATAGTTATTTTGAACAGGCATGTATATGTACTCATGTGGAAGAAAATAACAGATAGAAATAAACAGAAAAGGAAGTTCCAGAAAATGCCTAAAACCGCCAGAGAAAGAATTTTTGGGTTAACTATTGACTGATAGTAACTCTGAAATATTAGCGAAGGAATCATTTGTCTGTCTGATTCTGCTGGCACTCAGGCAGGAAAAACTTGGTACACAACTCATAAATAAGCAGCTGAACATAAAAAAAAAAGTGTCTCAGTTTCTCCTCGTGTGTATCAACCCACAAGAACCCATGGTTTTGACTAAAACAACTACATCTTTCTCTGTAAATTTAAACACTTTCTAACTCACGTTACAGGGATTTAATCTGCTCTCAGACAACATCAGGTAATGTTACTTATCTGTGACCTAGAAATGGCTCCTCAAATCAATACTATTAATATTATCATCCATGAACTCCTGCAGAGATTTAGAATATAGGGAGAAGACATGGATGCAATTCAGAATAGGAAACACAACAGGATGTGAAAGATGAAGACCTGGACTAAGACAGTGCCCCCGAGCTTTCAGATCCATCACAATGAGCCAGTATCCAAGAGATGAGATATACATAGATTAACCAGTTTCTTGGGGACTGAACATTTTCCTTCTGAGTCCTTTCGGACTATCTGACAAATAGCAGCTGCCCTCTTTTCGTTACATAAATAACCAAACATCACATTTAATTAAGAAGCCAAAGCACTTTAAAATACTACTTTGTACTCAGGAAGTAAAGACCTCCCATAGCTCCCCCTTTATTAAAAATACAACTTATATATCAAACAAGCTCCATTTAATTGACTTTAAGGCTGTGAAACAATGTTGCAGTGGTCCAGGAAATACAGAGGCCTAAAGATGCAATTTCACCTCAAGTCACTGATTTTGGAACCTATTTCTTTCCAGACACAGGAATTAGGTGATGCCAGTGGTTCCTTTTCCCTCTTGGTTTGCATCCATTAAAAAAACCAAGAAATAAACACATTTAAGAGCATCAAAGTACACAACTCTAAACACTCCACAAAAAAACAAGAAGTGGCCAAAAAGACAGAGGGGAAAAATACACCACACTGCACTGTGTGGTGGAAGGACGTATCCTTCAAAGGAGGAAGGGCAGAACATAGCTGTAAGGTGGTTTTAACTTAAGCAGCTACAGGTATTTCAATACATACTGAATCATAACCCTGGCCACATGATGCATTTGTAACATTAGGTACTATCAGGTAAACTTACTGTTGATTAAAAAGGTTTCTGAAGTGCTATTTAGAAGTGTAAGAAAGTCATCACAAAGTCATTCTTCGCAAACAAGCAATTTATTCACAAGAATGCTGAGATTTGGTTTCAGACCAATATATCCAAATGATATGCATCAGAATGGAGAAGCAGCAGGTTTCATAATTAGATATTAGGAAGAAATTCTTTACTGTGAGGTTGGTAGGGCACTGGAACAGGTTGCCCAAATAGGAAACCTATGTAGATGCCCCATCCCTGGAAATGTTCAAGGCCAGGTTGGATGGGGATTTAAGCAACCTGAACCAGCAGAAAGTGTTCCTGCTCAAGGCAGGGTGGTTGGAACTAGATGACCTTTCCAAGCCATGTTTCTGTTCTGCTCAGCCACCAGCCTCTGTGCACAACCAGGCAGAAAAGAGAAGACTACACTCAGGTCTGAGTATTTGGCACCACAATTTGATGCGTTGCACGTTCTACTCCAAATTACTGTCCATGTCACACACGCCCCTGTGAGTAGTTCTAATATAGCCACCACCTAATTTGAAATTAGGCATTAAAGATTTTTTTTTAAAAAATAAACTGAAAGCATTTTCTGGAAGCCCCCAAAATTGCATAATGTAACCTTGGGAGGATGCAAGGAGTCCCAGGCAGCCAAGTTACAGATGTTCGGGATATTGGCAGTGTTTGAACTTCGTGTGTGGGCAGGGGAGGGGGGTACTGGGGAAAGCACCTTAAAGGAACAGACACACACAACACAGCAGTAAAACATGGCTGTCTTAATTCACACTCATGCCACTGCAGCCTGGTTCCAAAAGCCTTTGCTGAGTGATTTCCAAAGCCTTCTCTTCACTCACTGCACCTGTGACAAGCCAAGATTGGGATGCAATTATTCAGCCATTTACAAGAAACAGAAAACAGAACATGCCTTCAGCAAAGACATGTGAAGCTCCAGGTGAATAAAGTCTTGCTTAAGATGAGATTTGCTTCATAGAAATTCCATTTCTGTATTTGAGACACCTGGTGCATATCATTAAGGATATATTCAAGGTGGAAAATGCCTAAAGGGAAGTCTGCTATCAGAGCTGGGATCTTTCCCATCCACCTCACGTGTAGTGACAGCAGTGAAGATACTCACTGATGCCTGCAGAAAACAACATACAGTAACATTTACACAGGAAGATAACCATGAGTTACCAGGCAATAAGACAGCAGGCAGATATCCCACCTACATAAGTACATTATCATCGGATTAATTCCTCAAAGTCATAAAGATCAGCAGAGCAAGACACAGTGGATATTGCAAAGGACCTCCTTAAATGGAAGCCTTGGCCCTCAATTTTCTCCTGGCTTTTACTGCGAACAGTATTTTATTCCATTATTTTGTTGGCACTAAACATCTGACAGAAAGCATTCACTTACTTCTTGGGGAATTAGGAGATGCATTAAGCAGGGCCATTTCATGGATTAAGAACTTGCAGACTTCTTCCTTGGATGTTAAGTTATCCAGCATGTTAGGGAATCCAAGAGTCTCATCATTTCCTGAAACAGCCTTATACTTGTGAGGTAATACTTGAATCCCAGTGAACTTGAAACACAACTTTAGGACAAAGAATATCTTTCAGGCAGGCTGCTAGCATGAAACAGAATAAGCTGTATTGGACCAAGTCAGCACTATGTCCATATAACCTTTTGCAGGCAGATGACAAGGCTGTGCCCTTTACAGAGGCTTGCTCTATCAGTCACCCCAAACTGATCACAAGGCAGCACCGTGTACAAGCTAACAAATGCTCCTAAATTACTTATAAGATAAAAATGCATTACAAACGTTTCCTAAGGGCCTGAAAACCCAAAGCACTAGAAGTAACAAATGTTACTTTCTTACAGTTCTACTGTGCCACATTTTTGCCAAATAATCAAACCATTTTTTTCCCAAGGAAGTCCAACAAATCTAGTCAAATATATTTAATATAGTTTACTTTTTTATTTAAGTTTAAATAAGTGAAACCAATAGAGTGTTTTAATTTGGGATTAAGCTAAAAACAACCATATTTTGCTCAACATAGTGGCTGGGTAAAGGGACACCTATAAAATGAACTTTTTATTAACCTGTCTGTTAAATTTACTCATTATTTTTCTCTCATTAGACCCTCCCTGATCTCTAGAAGTGAAATTTTTTCAGAGTTTCTTCTATATCCTCCAAACAAAGTACATCATTATCTAAGAGATATCTTTTCTTTTTAGTAACTTCTAGAACAGGGATCTTCTGTCTCAGGGCTAAACGGTAAATGCCAAGCATTTTTTCTGAAAATGCAGGCAGACGTCACATTCTACTTTTTTTGGTAACAATTCTGACTTACATTTAAATATTCAAGATCAAAATCATTCTTAAAAAAAAAATTGATTTGACTGAACAGATTGATCTTTGATAAAAAGATTGTGTTTTATTACTTATTTGGCATTGTGCTTAGATCCTCTGGCACAACATGACCAGAATTTTCAAACCAACAAAAATCTCCAGTAAATTGTCAGCATGCTTAAGCATAACAAATAGCACCATAATGTCAAAACAGATGATGGTCTGACAAAGATGTTGGGGTCACTTGAAAACTGACATACATTTTTTGCACTCTTATCTCATTATTCCCAAATTTTTGCTCACCTTTTAGTTTCTGTTACAATGGAAAGTAAATTATTCTTTTTTGTATTTATAATCTTATGGTTCAGATTAAAAAACAAATATGGACTTTGAATTAATATAAAATATTTGCATTGACTCATTAGTTGTTCTCCAACTTTAAAAGAAAAATAAACATGAAAAGTCATTACTTACAATTGCATCTCATATAAATGTTTATTGCCATCATCTGTGATCTTATGCATTTTTGCAATGGGTACAAATTCTATATCATAATGCCTTCACCAATAAGGTGAGGTGCATCTACTTGAGCAGTTCCAAAACTCAGCCAGACTAGAGATGAACAACCGTGACCATTATTTTGACTACTCCTTTTCAACAAGAGGTGACCAAAATGCATTTATCTCAGAGAAACAGCTTGTGATGGAAAGACCAACAGAACATCTTTTAAATTTGTATTTAATATGATAGCAGCGTAATTTTTGGAAAGCGACCCCTGAGAGGCATATATGGGCCACAAAAGCCAGACATTTGTCCATTCAACGGGTCAGGTTTAAGTGTATCAAATAATCCAAGCAAGAAACAGCATTTACTGGTTTTCCTTTCTCAGAGCCCTTTTCTCTTTGGTAAAGATTTTGACAGCTGTCCTTATTTTTCTCAGAAGTTGAGATGATCTAAGAAAACACCATTAATTTTTACATTCATATTCTAAACAACTGAAAGAAGCCTTGTATTCCCTAATGAAGTGATCAATTTATTAGCACAGAATATTCAAAAGCACTACACTACTAGTTATTGCCTAAGGAAGGGGGACTAAAGACTACATCCCAACCAAAAGTTTCCAGCTATCAAGCATTGGGACAGGCTGCTTAGGGAGCCTGTTGAGTCACCATCCCTAAAGGAATTGGAAAGACATGTAGTTGTGGTGCTGAGGGACTTGGTTTAGTGGTGGATTTAGCAATGCTGTGTAAATGGTTGGACTGGATGACATTAAGCTTCATTTCCAGCTTCAATGATTCTATGATTAATACAGCAGAAATCATAATCTGGCCGTATATTTTTTGTGTGTGTGCATGTGTGATTTTCCAAGAAAAAAAAATCCCTGCTTAGTGTGATATGCAGTTCAAAAATATAAAATTACATAACTCTTAAAAGTTAATAAAAACTGAGCTATGAAAATTCTATATAGGAATGTAGTTCCCTGTGTTCATTTCCTAAACAACAGTTAATTAAAGCAGTTGGTCTTTTACACATACTAAAATGTTGAACCGTCCAAAGATACGAAGTCTGCTAAACTCTTCATTTCTAGAAAATATAGACATACTTTCCATATCCTTCTGGTTTTGCCCAACTGGCTACAAGTTTAAATCTACAGTAAGTACTGCAGGGATCACACCAAATGAACTGCTCATTATTTAGTACCTGTACTGCTCTGAGACTCTCTGACACTTTCTGCTTTCTAAGCTACAGGCTTAGAGCCAGTCCTGCAAACCCACTGGGGGAAGATTTCTGGAATAAATCATTTCATATGGCAATATTCCTCACTGAGACAATAAAATACAGCTCCCAGATTTCCTCTGGGGACTTCTTTGTGATCATGGAAAAAGTACACATCTGTAAGGGTTTAATACTACACACACTTCATTTACATGAAGTCTTTTTAACAAAGATGCTTTTAAGTGCTTCATCTACTGGGACAGTAACATTTTTCTTTTACCAGGTCACCATCATCTACTTACCTATAAATCTTGTTGAATAACTACAAAAAATACAGTTCTAGCATGTATGAGGTTTTATAGCAAAGAAAAAGGACAATAGTAACTTCAGAACCATTAATTTGATGTACTATGGGTCAGAAAGGTCAGCAAAAAACCAAATGTATTTACATTCCTATACCAGCTATGACAAATAGAAACATATTTTATTACATTTCTTACCAAAGAAACTGGAAATCTTTTTTGTTACAGACACTCAGTTATAGGTATTTGTTTAATAAAAACAGAACATTTTACATGTCTGTGATCTACCAAAACAACAAATCAAAGCAAGTTTTCCAGAAAACACAAAATTAAGGTAGGCACCTTTTCTGTCAAAACAAAGTGTGTTAAGAAATATCTCCCTCTCGATGGACATGAAGTTGATAACTTATGGAAAAAATTAGCACCCAAACTAGTTCATGTACGCCACAATCAGAACATGTTAAACCACAGTGCAACAGCAGGCCAAGCAAGATGCAGCTTTTTGGATGTAATACTTGAGAAAAACAAGCATTCATCTCCCATACACAATATTAAGTTGGTTATAAATTGATTCCTTATAAGAAGTTTCTTTAAAGTTTAGGAGTTATCCTTAAGAACTGCAGACTTTCATTTTCGATATTTATTTATTTTTGTATATCATGACTGGTTGCCAATGGCATCATGCCCATTTCAACTCCATTCACACTACACACACTCCCCCTCACTCATTTCAGTGAGAGGCTTATGTTAGTCTTACAGACAAAAGATAACTGTCCAGAAGGATGCTACAACTGAATTGGGGGCTGAGGGGCGGAATGGAGTAGAGGGAGAGGTGGGAAAAAGTAACACTAAAAGATATCTGACAGTTCTCTCAGAATGAAAGAACATAAGCATCTCAGGTCCCCTGAAAACATTTGCCACCAGAACTTTCATTTTCCTTCTGTGGAAACAAATCCAAGAAAAAAGCAAGATGCAAACAAATAATGCAAAGTCTCAGGACAAAAGTGAAAAGGTTTTATATAAGAAAATAACTTGAAAGAAACAAAATTTAAGAATTGTGAGTGAGAGCAAGCCATTTATGGTGAAAGTATACTTGAAGCAAACAAATATAAATCTTATTGTGGTTCCTAACTTCTTAATACTGAATAATAAATGACAGAGACATAATAGTTAATTAGAACTTAAAGAGACATTTAGAACAACAACAAAATTCCCTAGAGGAGTAGTTTGTCATCAAAATTTCCCTTAAAAGATAATGACTTGGTGTAAGAGATTGACTTGGAAGTTTCTTTAACATTGCTACATTTAAGAAGTGACATTCTGCCCTATACACCTGCCAGGAGATGTGTATTTTGCTCCTTTATTATATCTTATACATAAGTACTTTACACAAAAGTATAGTTAAGTAAGTGAGCTGCTATTATTTAATTTGAAAATTAAATACTTTCTCAAATTGTATTCCTTTCCAACTATATTAATGACATTATTCTGAGAAATAAAACTACTAGTATCTATTTGGTGTACCATTCCAGATTCTTTTATAGAAATACACATCTTCAACATAACAGAAAGTAGTCAAGTAATATCTTAGATTATTTTAATGCACAATAAAGAAATAAAGACAGCAAATAATATATCAGAGGTAGAAAGACTCCCCTCATTTGATGTGAACCTAGAGGACAGGATTCTGGTAAGAAAGAGAAGTCAGTCTCTCCCTACTAGATGGATCTGATGCTACATGTTCATTTTTCTCTAGCTCTACTTGACAATGACATAACTTTTTACATCTGTTTATTCCCTTACAGGCTGCAAACAGACTACAAACTGGAGAACTATGCTCAGCTTCTTAATTATAGCTGGGATGGCTGCCTGGATCCTTCATCTATCTAAATATGTTTATGGGTGCATTTACTCTGCATTCATTTTCATTCCTCTAATTTAATCCAAGACAATCACCAATTTACTTTAGTTCACGTGTCTATGAATACTGAGCACAGATAAATCCAAGTCAGAAGGATCTCCTGCCTAGCAACATCTCTAAAAATCCCCTGAAATATATTTACCACGATATGCAGTTTTCATCTGTATGATACCAGTCGGCTGAGGTGGAAACTAGAAGCCAAATTCATAGTTTGTAAAGATAGTTCAGATTCTGTCTGTAACTGTCTGCAGTATTTTGCATACAAGAGTCATGAGGAAAACCTTAGCATCACAGTGAGGCAGTGTGTATTGTACAGCTCTTTTTATCCCCAGCCATCAAAGAGTAAGGTACAACTCCTATTAACACTGATACACTTGTTTCACTACACATCAGGCCAATAGTATCTCCAAATAAAAATAAGACAAACTTCAGAATCAAGGAAACACGCTTCCTTCAGTACAGGTACATCCAACTGCTGTTCCATATTGCACATGGCACCCTGCACAGCACAGACACAATAAATGCCCAAGGACTAATAAATGCCCAGTGCTGCACAGCACCACACAATCATTTTGTTTCAAGAAGTCCTAAACAAGCCCAACAGGTTCTGTGCAGTTGGTAAATTCTCCATTGTAGAAGAAGTGTGTGTGTACATAAGGACATGCAAAACTTGCTTTAAAAGTAAATTCTAGAAAACTACGCATGTGGTAAACTACTGACACCATTCTTCTGGTCTTCCTATTCCACTTCATCAGCCGCCTGGTCTACTTTAACATTTCCACATTAAAAAAAAATATATAAAAGAAATTCACATTTCTAATTCTCCACTAGGTACCTTATTCAAGTTTTACTTAGGCCTTGACAGGAAAGCACATACAGAAGGATGAAAGGAAACAGCCACTCATCACCACCAGTGAAGTTTAAAACAAGGAAAGGTATCTGAACTGGCAAAACTCAGCACGACCCCTTAATAACAGAAGGGTTCTCTATGATACTGCTCTTCTAGCTGACAGGCTTTTGAGTTTTTTTACAGGAAAGAGAAACACTTTGAAAAAATGATTCACAGCCATAATTACAACAGATGGAAAAGAAGTAACATTTGGAGCTTACTCACAGCACTGTCAGACTTGAACGTAAAGTGCTGAGGGGTCAACAATCCGCTGGTATTTTTACAGTCTCAAGACTGATGTGTACCTTGTAACCAGACTATCCACCATAGATTTTAGAGTTTAAAAACAGCCTTCAATTACTTGAGCATTTATAAAATATAGCAATGACAGCTGAATATATGGTTGTTGCAATAACTAAAAAGCATCAAACAGGTAATGACCAAGCAAGTATTGAAATTAAAAGAACAATCACTACAAACTAAGCTTTAGGGTCAAGTTATCAGGTGGTGCCATTTTAGCAAAGGAAGATGAATAATTTTCAACAGTCAAATGAATGGTTAAAGGATGTGGTACCATCTACAGGAAAACCTTAGTCTTGCCCTTTTCTTTTGTTGCTAAAAGGAAATTACATTGCCCTGTAACTTCAGGGCAGGTCACTATACTCAAACAACAGCACAACAGTAATTTTATTTCTGAATATCTTATCTTTAAAGAAACTAACAGCCACACATTTGTCTTGTATGTACTTTTTCTCCCCCCATTGCTACAATCTTCCAATTATTTTGTATTTTAAAAAAAAAGAAACAACAATCATCTATGAGGGCTGTCTCAAACAGAACAACATTTTTTTAAGAGATTAAACACTAATGGTAAGCATCCAAACACATACTTTTTCAAGAGACTTGGTTTCCTTGCACAGTGAGCACTTACAACCTTTCTACACCTCACATGGCCAAGAAAGCTATGTTAAAAGAAATCTTGCTGGACAGACCACTGTTTCACTCAAGTATTATTCTCTGTGAAATACATCCTGCTGCTTGAAATTCCCAAACTCACAACACCCATTAGTCAAACATAGCAAAGTCCCACTTAAGCATTCAGGAAACCAGTGATGTTTACTTTGAGGTTCACCTTCAAATGAATAAAGAATCCATATCCCATCTATACTAGTTATCTTTGTTATGAAACATTTTCAGGTTTAGCCCACTGGGCATGTTGAAATGATAAATCATGCTTGGCTGCACAAAAAAAACCTCACTCAGATTCAAATGCCCACAGGGAAAATAGCATCTACCTAAAGCAGCACAACATTTTAGCCATTCCTTTAGGTTTTAATCCTAGGCTGATTCTGCTTTAATATCTGCAAATTCCACATCTTTGACAAGTAAATACACACACACACCCTTTGTTTCCCACTCCTTTATTTATTCTTCTCAAACCTTCTACTCAGCCAGTCTGTCTTGAATATGAAACACTAAGGGCACTTGACAAAATACTAAAAGATTTGCTTTGGAATGAAAAAAGTGATAGGGTGAGGGGGAATATGTAGTGCTATTTTGTTACTGTTCTTAAATCTCCCATTGGTGTTTGCATTTCAAAACAAGAATATATGGTACTTCAAAACTAAAAAAGCATTCCCATTGTCTTTCACTCCTCCATTACTAGCAGGTATCCAACTAGATTTACAAGCAACATCTTGTTATTCCATTAAATGCTACAGAGGAATGACTTGCATCTCTCTGCCTCAAGTTTCAAATACTTAGACTCTGTGGAACCAGTTTCAATCTCTGTCAGGATACAAATGAAAGCAAGTAAGAGTTTACCATATGAAGATCTTTCAGATGAGGCTTTAAAAACTTAACTCTCCTCTATGTACTGGACAACAATCTTAGAGCATTTCTCATCAGCAGATGTGCCCAAATCATTGGTTGTGTTTTTGCAGGCACCATTTGACTGACATCTCACCTTAGAAATCTGACTGTAACTGGACAGTACGTGTATAAGCTGGCCCATATATGTTCAGCTAAGGTCAAATGGGTGGAGCAAATCCACTTACTTCTACCACTCAGCTTTAACAAGTTACTAGCATTCATAACCTAGTGAAGAAAAGCATTAGCAGAAAAGTTGCTCCTTTAATGACACTGAGGTACCCATGCCAGGTCTGACAAAGCCAGCATGACAGAAACAAGCATGACCTGCTTGACACAGATAGTAGTTCTGCTGTTGTAGCTCAGTGCAAATGCATCCCAGGACACTATACACTTCTTAAGGGAAAAAAAAAAACAAGGACTCCCATTACATTAATAAAAAAATCACACAGACAATTAGCTCCCAACCAAAATAACACCACCAGTGATAAATACCACCTTACAAAGTGCAAGTGTATTTTGTTGAATGGCGCAGGATTCATTCCAGAGTGGTCAGACCAAGCAAAAGCAAAGAATGGGAATGCATGTTAACGGCATGGCTATCAGACAGAACCAGGGCTGGAAAAAGAGCACAAGGACAAGGCAAAAAGCAATCCTTCCAGAAAAACACACCAAAATCCTCAACACCACCACATCTTTTATGCCATGAAAAGGGAAACACTAAGTAATTCCTAGTTCTTCACATAACTCTCACAACATTCCTGCAAAGGAGGCTCTCTTTTCCATCTGCTCAATCTTATAATTATACCTTTCATATGGGTTTAAAGCTGTTTAAGATCTTGCTCATCTTAATTCTGAGTATGTTCCTCCCCATCCCCCAAACCCACTGCAGTTACCTAACATTAAACAAGCTTTGCACTTTATTTGCATGGTGCTAAGAGAAGCTATGAAAGCTAAACTAAGCTAAACATTGATTCCAAAACAGAATGCTTTAAAAGATATTGATCTCATATGAAATGTCTTCAAATGATTTAAAAACATGTTTTGCAGACACAATTTTCAAAATTCCATGTCACGTTACAAAAAAACCTCCCATGTTTTTTTGATGCATTCTTGCCCATAGAATTCTACACTGCAGCATATTAATAAAACAAGCTAATAGCTCTCCAAGATTGGACAAAAACAGACAAATTACTGGGGAAGCAGCTCATTCCCTAAATTAGTTTACATTTTCTTTTATATTTTTATAGTTTTCCACAATGGACCCAACAGAGGCAACACAACTTCATAAAAGCCATGCAAGAAAGAGATCAATCACTTCATCCAAATGACCTACATTTCCCCTGTATTTGGAAAAATCATCCATTTTTTGAATCTTCATAATCACTCCGAATTCAGTCCAGACTTTGGGTTACATTGGGTTACATTAAAGTGACTTCTGGTCCGCTGGCAGGAAAAGAACAACGCAACGATTCCTTAGTCTTGCTTTTTCAAAACCTAGAATGCAATCAACAGTTGCAATACCATAAACTTTTACTTAAAGATTACCAGAAAAATATTGTCCTGCAGGTCTGTAAAAACAAAAAAATCCAGTAACATAGACAATGATGTGTAACTCACAATGCAGTGCTTCATCCACCTCCTCAGATCTAAAACAGTGGCATTGTTTTTCTGCTTTTCCTATTTCAATAGAATTAACTTTATTTATAAGGTTGTGGGCTTTTTTGTTTCACTTTTAACGCTCAGCATATAGAACTGTACATGCAATAAAGACCTTACAAAAGCCAATTGCATTTCTATCTTTGTGAAATAATTAATTTGGTGAAGCTCCTGTTTAGGTCCCAACATTCTGCTTGCAAGCCTCTTTTCTCAGTGCTTTCTTCTAGAATGCTTGTGAGATAGTCAAAACCATACTCAGAGAAACTGTAGGTCCTTCAAGTACCTGAGGTCAAACCTGTAGCCAACTGCAAGATCAGAAGAGATTGAAAGGTGAATAGAAATCTTATAGACTGCAAAGTTTTGTGGTTATATGCCTAAAAACCTCACACTATTACAGTCACCCATCCCCGCAGTAAGCAAGAGCAGAATCAACAGACTGGTAACTGTAACAACCTTCTGGATGGAGGCTTTTTTTGAAGCTCCCACTGTGATGGAATAAACAACAGAACAAAATACTTACTCCTTTATAAAGGTTGAACCTGGTCATATAACTATTATCTTTACTTCTTGATGTCAAGTCATAATAGAGTGAACACAAGCCCAGCATACTTTATCCTCTTCTTCAGTGCCATGTTCAAAGATCTGTGGCCTAAGGGGATGCATTTCTATGCACTTTTCTGAGAAAGGCTGGCACACCTATAAACAGCTTTTATTTGAAAGATAAGATATAAGGCAAGGCATAGTAGAAACTTCTTGCACCATGAAAAACTGGGAAGACTCCCAGTCTCCATCCTGTCTTAAACTGTACCCCTTCCAATTCTCAGGCATTCACAAATGACCATATACACAACTCTCACACTATCATTTGTATTTCACATTACCAGAGATACTGGAAAAGCCTGAGCCCAGTAAGATTATTTACTTCCTTCCAAGCTGTCCTAAAACCTGCAGGACTGAAATTCTTCAAAAGCAAAAGCAAAGCATCGCTCGCAGTACTAGATAAGGATTATGAGATTCCTTTTAGCAAGCAAACAGTCTAAAATAGTCTTTGATAAAGTTATTTCCATATGCCAGGTGAGTAAAGATACAATTTTACACTTATCCTGGAGCTTTTCAAGTAGGATTTTATTTGGAACCACACTCAAGAATTCCACCTCAGTGTCAACTGTTGGGAGCCACTATCATAAGAATAGCTTCAACATGAATGACAAATCCCACTTTAAGCAATTAGGAGTAATCACAACTGTTGGAATAAATGCATTTGTTACATCACAACAGTTTAGTGGCATATCCAGTAAAAAACAACAATAGGATATGTAATCTAAAAAAAGCCAAGACAGTATTCTTGCTAGTTATCACCTATTTCATTGCTGGTCTTCAAAATCTCAAGAAAGATCAATTTTACTGGAAACTGTCCTAACTGCAACAAGAAAAAATATCTTTCAAAGGAAGTTCCCACCACCTGACAAGAAGCATATAAAGGTTATATTATTTAAGGTGCATACTCATTTTTAAAATACTGAATATGTGGTTGTCTCCACTTGTTCCTTAGGTTCTGTTTGCTTGCTTAAAGGCTATGAAGACTTACAGTTTCATTGTTTAAAGGAGAAAAAATTAGCTGATATATTTCAACATATTCTGCTATACCATGGAATCACCTAAGATTTTAACTGGTTCAGCTTTTCATTGTCATTATCAAAGCTAAGACGTATAATATCAGAGACTAAATACAGAATTACAAAAGTTAGATTCCACTACAGTTGAGAAGAAATGCTACACAACTCCTATCTATTTCATTAATGCAAAATGCAACAGATGCATGTAGATAACCAAACTAAAGAAACTCATGAAAGGTACTTTTGTAACGCTGCTAGTAAAATAAACAGCAGCTAGCTAAAATTCACCAATAAGGCAAAGCACTAAATGAGGTCTCCTTCCATCCACCATCTAGCAATTCCAGAAGCCACAAGGCAGCTGCATTGGAGATTCTCAAGGATGGGAACAAAACAGGAAACAAAACGGGCAAAATGTAAAACTTAGCAGGAATACATCTTGTGATAGGAATTTAAAAAATAGGTAGCTGTATCATTTTTCAGGAAAATTACCACAGAAAAATCAGAAGCACAGTCTCCTTCACTTGAAGAAAAAAAAACAGAAAAGAATGATTGGTTGCCAAATAGAGATCACAAGTACAGCACGCATGCATTAGCTTGTTTGTGCTCTGAACTGTATCAGAAGCTCCAAAAGTTTTCTGCTTGTTTATAAAATATAAAAGGGCACATATCCACTCAGAGACAAGAAAAGCCTAATAGCAACATAGTTTAGATGAATTCTAAAATATCCAACTTCTAGAAGCAAAGTTCAAATCTTGGTAATGTCAATATAAAGTTTTATTTTTCTAAAGCAGATAGACCAGGTTCCTATACCATTTTACATATTTGCCCAGCAGCTTTTTGGCAGAAAATTGTTTTGGATAAGACTTCAAAAACCTAAAGTCTTATTTGGTTTATTTTAATATTAATGTTTTCATGACTTTTCTTCAATAAATGATGGTTGGCCTGATGCCTCTGACTTAAATTGCCATTCCCTTTCTAAAGCTTGTAGTTTCTTTCCATCAAAGAGGACCAGCACAACAACCATAGACTATACTAATCAAAACCTGCTAGAAAAATAAAGAATAGTCATCAGTAACACAGTCACAGTAGACTTCTAACATGATTAAACATCCAAGTTGCATATACAATGTGAAAAATGTACGTGCAAATTCTCTTGTGCTTAATCACAAAAACAACATGATGATAAACTGAGGCACAGAACATATTAATATAGGAAAGGAGATTTCAGATGCCAAGGGAGGAGTAAATAAAAAAAGATTTCTCAAATAAGAACTAAAATTGGCTAGTTCATCCAACAAGGCAGAGAAGTGAAGGAAGAAGTTGTCAATATCAACAAAATCAGCTCTTCCAATAAATCAGAAGTCACATGTAAAGTGTGGGGCTAATTCACAGTGAAGGAGATAATGAAGGTGCTTGAGGCAGATTCCTAAAACAATTCTCACTTACATCCTAAAATGAACATGAAGTTAGTAAAGATATCTGAGGATAAAGAAAGTGATTGGGAGAGAAGAGGGGAAAATGGAGGAAAAGAGACAATGAGAGAGATGGAAAGACTCCCAGTAGAAAACAGGAAGTAGGAGTGACAGCCAAAACCTTTCCCAATAAAATAAAACACAGAAAGCATAAACCATATTCTACATCGGTCTACAGGCTGAGAAGGACAGGAATTACACAATATACTGTGGCAGGTTGTTGATTCAAATCTTAAAATTTAAATCGAGTTAGTAGATCAAAGGAAGACTAATTAAAACAAAAATCAAGTACAGCGTGTGCAATTCCTCTCCTTAATTACTCCAACTGTAAACCTCAGGGCTTCACTAAGTACTTCACATTAGCTCACTTCTTCCACAGCTGAGCTGTTCCAAAGGCAGCAGCAAAGGGATGGTTGCCTGGAATTAAAATGAAATGACTCTAAGTTCCAGTATAGTCTTTGTAAGTGGATGTGGGTTTTCTCCAACTGGCAAGGCAAAAAGGCACCTCCCGCTGGGAAGACTCAAAGAGGAAAAAGCTGGCTTCTTGGAAGGAAAAAACATGACTAGCTGCTAAAAGGACTTTACTTTCTAACTTTAATGGAGCATCCTGAATCAGGGACAGATGCAGCTACATCAGTAGAGGACTTACCCTAATCATGAAACGAAGACACCATACTAGTAGACAGCTATAATAATTTACAACCTCAAATAAAAGTCCCTACACTTTTCTAATCATTTTTATGTTTCTGTCCAGTACACATCCACAAAACCTGTCAGAAAGAGCAGTACAGAGAGTTGAAACCCACTAGCAAAAGCTCAAGGCAAAATAAACCAAGATGTAAGCTCCTTGCAAAGTCACACTGTTCAAACTCAGTGCCAGATAACATCTACTTAACACACAGAGGTTTTTCTCCAAATGCAGTGACAAATCACATAAACATTGGTAGAGCATACATACATATCTATACCAAGTGCACTCAGGTCCTAGCACAAAAGCAATCCCACAGAGGCGGGAATAACCCAGACTGTTTTCCCAGCATGTTTTTAACATGCATTACAGGAGATTTATTCGCTTCTACACTACATAAAAATTTTGACTGGGCAGGGCCAGCCTGACTGGCAGCTTATCTGGTGTTGACTAACCAGGGGCCTTGGCTAAATGTGTATCCCAGTGTTTAAAGGCCACACTCACTGCTCTTAGTGCAGTCCTTAACAGCCCATTACATCATTCCATCTTTCAGAGGCTGGTGCACGATAGTGAGTGTGTTATACTCACTCAATGCCATGTTCTTTGGCTCAAGTGTCTGTGAAGTGGTTTTGGGGTTTATCGTCTGATTCAATTCTTTCTGGAGTACCATGTTGCCCTAACACTTGCTTTTCAAGGCCCAGGATAGCTCCCATGTGGTGGCATGGGACACAAGATATGTTCCTAGCCCATCCTGTGGTTGCTTCTGCCATTGTCAGCATGTGGCACTTGCCGTGACAGGTTTGGGAAAGTGTGATAAAATCAATCTGCTGGGCATCCCCATATTACATTTCAGCCATTGTAAAACCAGAGAGGCTTCACCCACTTGGTCTGCATTCCCAAGCAACCCAACTCCAAGAAGCCACAGGCCTGGAGCACCAGGGGGCTGCTACAAGCCTCACACCATCCAGGGGCTGCAACCTTGATCACAAGGACTTGGGTCCCATGAGAGCATCACCAGGAAGGGGCGATTCTGCACGCCACATGCCCCATGCCCCACCATGGGACAGGGATTTGGCACTGGGCTCACAGAGACATGGCATGGTGCAGCTTCTGGAAGCCTTGGAGGCACCTCTGGGATCTCTACATATTTTTAAAACATCATGTTTTTTAAATAAAATAAAAGATAAAGTTAGAACTCTGTCCTCTACTAAATATCCATTTTTGGCTTTCAAGCAGTTATATGATCCCTAAAACCTGGAATTGGCAGAGTGACAAAAAAACACAGCAAGACAACACAAATGAAGCTCATTTCGAGGTCAAGTCTGACAGTGTTTTCATTAAAATAAGTATTATAAGAGCAGGAGCAGAAAGGCCAAAGAATGAATCATGGACTAAGTCTGACTAAACCTTCTTAACTCAGCAATAAACCTTAGTGCTGAATCACAGTGACAGGATATTATTGGAGAAGTCCATATTACCACTCCAGTTCTGAGGACTGCCAGTCCATTACCTAATGCTACTGCTGAAAATGTTGAGAATCAACAAATGACCAAACAGTACTGTCTAAGGATACATCACCAAACATAGCATAAGGTAACCACTTTGGAATACCCAAAACCAAATATTTACATTTTTATTAGCAGTACTACCAGCATCTTCTTAGCCTTGGTTATCAAACTTAACCACAGTAAGGAACGTGGTTTTCAAACTGTTCTGATAATAGGACAGTATTGTTAGACATTCACTTTGTTAGCAGATTTTTATCTTCCAGCTGCTATCAGAGGTCACATCACAAATGTTCTGTGGGAGTAAGCAAGACTAGAAAAAAATAAAGAACTTCTATTAGAGAATAAGCTGTAAACAACAGATTACGAAACCAAACACTGGAAACATGTTTGAAGGGAACCTGACACTATATATTTATCATTCAGATTGATTATGATTCCTGTCCAGTTTTCTTAATAAAACTTCAACAAACTCAAGGACTTGGAGATGGCCTGCTTGTACTGGAAAAAGAATTTGTGCATGTTTTCCTTTTCTCCCTGGGACTATTTAACTGACAGCAAATCTTTGAAGCTGTTCTTTCAATGAAATGTGCCTATTGCTACAAGCCGCTAACTCTGTAACCAAGTTTGACTTTCCTTCCCTACATCATAAAATTAGTGACTCAAGTGCCATCTACTGTGTCTGCACTCAAGCAAAATGGAACACAGTGCCAAAAACATCATACAGAAATAACTCATCAATTTTATGCCAAATTTGATATCATATCTTCAAGCATTGTTTTCCATGCAGATTAACATACACACTATGCTCAGAAGACTAGACAGTCACCTTTGCGGTATGAAATTCAAGTTAATAAAACGGTCTAAAGCAGATCTTCATATTTTCAATTAAGTTAAAACAGAACAAAGAAAAAAACACAAAGTATTAGCCTGGTTTTCCTCTCAGCTTGATTACGCTCTTAAAACCTCCTGTTTTCCTTCAAGATCAGGGAACTCAGATATGGGGGAGAAAAATCCTACCACAAACACCAGAGAAACAGTATTTATCCAGAGTCCCCAGATAACTGTCATGAAAACAACACTGCGTTTTGCTAAAACAGAAAACACACAGTATCTCAAAAATCCTTGGATTATCAAATCTTTTCTTTTAAGTGTACAGCTACTTTATTGGGGAGAATTCCAACACTTCTCTTGGAAAAAAGCTTCGTATAGAAGGAAAACACAAGTAAAATATTATAGGAAAAAAAATACAGCTCGGAGTTATTCACACAACACACAGCTTTAACTATCTCATACAATGTCTTCTATTTCATGATGTACAGAACTTTGCATCAAAATTGCTTTGCTTCAGTAGTCAAAAATATTAAAGGCAGGTGTCCCTGCAATGTTACATTAAAGTTTTCTGGTGGATTCCTCTCAGCTTTAAGTCACATCCTTTTTCATTACATTCAAAGAGGGCTCATGGAAACTCACTCCATTTTCTCCCCAAGCCCCTCAGCATGCAAAGAAAGTTAAGATTTGGGGCTAGAATTACCCCCATGTGTATTATCAACTGCAGACCATGGGAGCAGTTCTGCTGGGATGTTAGGGGTAGATGGCAGGCTGGGAAGAGTAGCAAATTCTGATCTTATACTTGCTTATTCTGCTGTAAATGCAGACATGTGGGAAGCAAACAAAATAAGGTCAGGGCTTCAGAGCTATAACCTCCTTCTGCAAACACAGCTCTCTTCATTTGTAGTAGATGGAAGAAACAAATATAAAAAGGCTTTCCTCTAATGTTGCTCTTTCCAGAAGAGCTCTGTCTCCAGCTTATTGGCACATAGAGAGAAATGATACACAATCCTTTAAAAACAAAATAGCCACTCTATCACTGTCACCACAGTGAACCACAAACACCCAAGTTTAGGTGTCCAATGGAATCCAACCCCAGAATGGATGAGAGGCTGCATTCAAATGCCATCTGTGTTCCAGCATTCCTTTAAATACCGATTTTTTAAGTTCAAACATATACATGGTTATCAAGTAACAGGGAAAATTCATTCAGACTAATAAAATATGAAAGGTTGCCTCCTACTTATTGGTTCCAAAATAAATACGACAATCTGCATGCGCGATTAAACTGTGCTTCCAAACTAAATAGTGTGTCATGCACACAATTCAGGGTTTAAAATACCACAAATATTCTGAAGGGGTCACAAGGTACATAAAGGCAAACATAAGACCAATTTACAGGAGGAAATTTGGCAGAGAGGTACAAAGGGAGTGGTTGGGGGGAGGGAGTTGAAGGCTTGCTGTTCTGAAAGAAAAGTAGTACAATATGGTGCACACCTGGTTCTCCTTCAGCCCTGATTACCACTGTAACTGGAAGCACATACAGCTAGAAGGAGGACCCTGCACAGATCTCAAAATCAAATTATTCTGATGTACTCCAAAGTCTGTCAAAGCACCATGCTATGAATACTCAAGTGTTCAGTCTGAGCTGACAACAGCCCTTTTCCCTATCAGCTGTGTTTTGGATTTCACGCTCATTGCCAGACAGTTCACAGCTGGGAATTACATACAGGTCATGTGAAAAACTCTCTCTTTATAATAGTTCTGTTCCCAAGTCTTATTCTGCAATAGAGGGCAATATTTGAGAACATATTCCAGCTGCCTCATCTTCAGCTGGATTCACCTTACACAGATAAATTATGTACAAGACAACGGCCAAGGCTTTGCCAGTTCCCCCTTGCCCACTCCCCAAACTGCAGAGCACTTGCCTAAAGCACTACACATTCTTCCACTTTCAGGCTTCTGCATAGCTCCAACAAGGTGACCTGAGCCTGAGACGAAAAAATTGTTGCAATTCCAGGTGTGATTCTACTCTGGCAGGATATATTCTCCCTTATCTGTAAAACTTCAGTATTTCAGAGAGAATCTTTTCATGATTCAGCCAATATGGCTCAATATTGATTTCCAAGCCATTACCTTTTTCTTCTCTAAACATCTGAGCATCACAGTTTGCAACCACAAAGGCTGGAAAGAACAGAGAATGATAGGGTTCACTCTACATTCAGGGAGAAAAGGATACACTCACCTTTGTATCTGAACTTCTCATTTCTGCCAAGCAACAGGCAGAAAGCCAACACAACTTTATAAAGTGTTTGGCTCTCCCGTTTTGGGTGATGAAAAGGCACCACCTTGTGGATGTTGCTCTGTGTGGAAGCCTGCACCAACTGGCAGAAAATATTCCACTACAGCCAATCCCCAATTCTGTCAATGGAAGCATCAAAGATTTGTATGAAAAAATTTTGATGAAAAAAAATCACCACTGAATAACAAATACCAGAGCATGTTTCAGTTAACAAACCACTCTGCTAAGTGAGTAATTAAAGATTTGTTATGTTCAATCTCCAAGCGAATACCGAAGTTCTTCAGCTAAATCAACTATGTAAAATCTTAACAAGGGAAGGAATTCAATTTACAACATACAAAAATAAGCTTCTCCACCACCCCACCTATGTTTATTATTGTCCAGCAAGCACTTATTAAACACTTATTGCAAGAATCTAAGTTAACAATTTATATGATTGTAGAAATAGTACTAGTTTTCCATAAGCAATAGCCAAACAGAAGTCATAGTCAAAAGCAAGTTTAATCAGGCCCTGTGGAAAACACACTCAATATCTCAGTCTGAAATAAACCACCCAATAACCCTCTAGGACAGTACACTGGACAACCTATATTGTACTTATTTCAGTCATTGAGCAAACAAGATTGCCACAAGGAATTCTTCATCCACAGGCCTTTTCATTAAAGGTTCATTTTTTGTGCACATCAAACTTGAGCCAGAGGAGATACCAGACAACACAGCTAAGAATATGATCCAAATAACTTCTAGTTTGATGTCTGCCTACTAGAATATATGTTTTCCTAGCAAAAGGCCATAAACATCCTCTGAAAACTGATCAATAGAACACAAAACTAAAGACAATGGGCTGGTGCTTCCATTTCAGTATAATCAAAAACTTTAAGCTGCTTGGTCTACAAAATAACTCACAACTCTTTGTATTTAACAGAAACTCTGCTGTCTCTATTCTTCTGATAAAAATTCCTCATGCCTACACTAGGAGAATGGATCCCAAAAGGAATTTATTAATACCAAATGATGAAGCATATCAGTAGTGTGCACTTTACTAGATCACTCACATTCAAAGGGATACAAATGACCACAAGCATTTGGCGTCTTACAGCATATTAAAAACCTGCAATCTAAACGTAAATGGAATCTCCAGATTAAATGTCACAGCAAAAGTAGGAAAGCTTAAGGTCTCTGCTCATCACTAACTCCACAGAGTCTAAACTAGACAAAGGAATGTTTACAGGCAGAAATACCCTTCTTTACTAGACCAACAGGCAGGTTTCCCCGAGCTCCTCTTCAGATTTCTAGTGAGCTCCCCCTTTTCCTGACTGCATCAATTGAGCTAATTAAAAACCCCCCAAACTTTCACACTCTTCCTATCGGTATTTCTTCGCTTCACCTCATCATTAACCCTGAACTGGGAAGGAGATTTATTGAGGCTGAGAAAAAAGCTGAAGTAATAGAAATACTCTGAGGTCACAGACTGTGTTAGTTCATGGATTACTGAAAAAAACTCTAGCATTCATAAACAAGATTTTAACACTATAATTCCATCTACAGTTTCTGACAGAAGCACATGACAGTAATTAAGTTTGTATGTATTTTTTAGATTTCAGGAATACAACCTGTATGACTTTTATCACTGATACCACAGTATCATGAACCAGACATCTTTGTCTGGTACTACAGAAATTTCATTTTCCTTAAGTTTCTCTTCACATTTGACAAAATTTATGGACTAAATCTAAATTATGGTTTGCCTCAAAAGAAAAAAGCCAATTATTTATATCATTCTTTAAACAACAGAATCTTAAATGTCAGTTACTGAGCTGCTAGAAAGGAGGCAGTCTGCTATGCCATGAGAGTCAATGTTGTCTGTGCTTCAGATGAACGGGGGTAAAGTGACTGATTATTCTTAATTACCAGCATTTCTTTGGACAGGATCAGTATTTGAGGAACATCAGAGTTACAAAAATTCAAACTTACATAAATAATGGAGTTCGGTTTAATAGAATAAGTTGCAGTGTTTGTATGACATGAATAGCCTTTGGGCCTGGCTACAAATACTTAGGTTTTCTGCTCCAAACTCCAGGAGTGTACCAGGGCTAGATTCACATTTTTAAGCAGCATCTACCACACAGGCTGCTTTCATGATTCCAAACAAGTTGGTGAACTATACAGAGTTCCATTAGTTTACTGTTTAAGTTTACTGCATCCCAGTATCAGCAAAATAAGTTGTGTGATTGCCATACAGGTTCTCATTTCCTGGCTATTCACAGATCTCCTCTGTTTACCATCTCCTTATATTTGGAGGGCTCTATGAAAAAAAGGCAGTAGCTAAATCATTGTACCAATAATCCATGACATAATCACCAGCATGCAGACCCTACCTCTACCATCCAAAAGCTCGGATGCAGTGACTAAGAAGAAACAGTGTAGGCTTCTGCACAGATTGTTGGGTCTTGAGAGGAGAAACACATAACTATTATTCCTAATCAATTATTCCTTCAGAAGGAAAGATTGCAAAGCCAACTGCAAAACAGCAGCACTTTAGGGCAAATAGAGCTCAAAGCAAAAATGAGCATTAAAATAACCAAAAAGAAGACGTTCTTTCAAACTAATCCTATTGACAAACACTCCAAAACCAGGAAAAAACCAACCCAAACAAAACACGAAGGTCACTGAAATACAATCCTAGTAGCAGACCAGTCTACTACCACTTAATGGCTGGTAATAAATGGCCCTTGGCAGGAAAGTAACTAAGGCATTGGGAATTAATGGACACCTTACTTGTTGGGCTGTTTTTCAGCAGCCACCATCTTAGACTGGCAAGAGATCCAGTCAGATGTGAATGACTGGACCGAATGCCAGTCATGTATGCTCAATGCAATCTTTTCCCTACCACTGTTTTTAAAAAGATGAGAAATATTTCATTATATCCTATCAGCAAAAATTATGTTATTCTAGGAGAGAAAAAAAATTCTTTTAAATATACACAAGTATTTTTACTTTATAATTGAAGAAATTACACATTTATGCTGACAGATTTTACCTGGCACCAAAAAATGAAAAAATCGTGTATCTACTGTGATTTACAAATTGTGGTACTTGGAATTTGACAGCACTAGAATTTTTAAAAAGCACATGCACACACAGATACTTCTGGAATTTTGCATCTCCAAGTAACTAGTATGAAACTATTTTGCTTTAGCAATAATCTGAACTGTTACTCTCCAGTAATTGTTCAGTATCAAGCACAAAGTACTTTGGCAATCTACATACACACTGCTTTCTACATCAATAGCTATCTTTGCTGCAAACAAATTCATCTTCATCCACCTTTTTATAAGGGGTGTCAAAAAGCCACACACATACTACCCGTAGCCCCATTCATTTCAAATTAGACCTCACTACAGGGTCTATCTTCAGGTCAAATCAGCAGCTATAACTTGCACAAAATGTTCTAAAAATAGAGCAACAAGATACAGGTCTAAAACAATTATGTACAGAACCTCTAATGAGATGAAACAAATCACTATTGAAACACCTGCTGCAACCAATGCAGTCCCAGCAAAAGAACAAGAAAAGTACCACACATCAAGTTAGTTAAATCAAGATCACAGACCTTCACCTGAACTTTAACTTACAGTCTTGGACAATTTAGTAAGTTCTCAGTAAAATTTCCTCTTACTAGCAAAGAACAGGAGCTGGAGATAATTACATTATACAGACTCTTAAAGTAGCAGCTGCAAAAACTTGGGTAATAGTTTAGCTATAGCATATTGACAGATGGATATGAAACTATTAATAATGGAAGAATGCAAGCATGTTATGAACTGTACAAGCTATTTTATGGGTTGTTATACATATTCTGAATATTAGCACAGGAAGAAATACTGCAGTTTGAAAAACACTATTCAGCATAATTTCTGACCTCAGCTATAATTCATTATGCATGGATATATTACAACTCCAAATACATCATATTATGCATATACAGCATATCATGCATTTTAAAACCAGGATGTGCAGATTAAAACCAGGACACTGACCTAATAGTGCACAAAAGCCTTAAGCAGTGTACAGATAGGTTGTATACAACCTGGCATTGGTTCACCTTTAGTCAAAGTACAAAGCATCCTAATAATGGTGTGGTATGTTATACAGGCCCTCCTAGAACAGTTCCAAGTTTAAAGAATGTTTCAAGCTTTTTCTTTGCTCTTTCTGAGTAATAATCCCTTTGGCATTTTTACTCATGCTATCCTTTTTACTGAAGATGCAGCTTTACATTCAAAATCTGTGCTGCTGCCAGAAACCACACACTCCTGCCCCTCCTTTCTGCCCACATTGGTGCCTGTTCAGCTGCACAATTGCCCACTACATTTTTTCCCACTGGTTTGCTTTTTCAGCTGGTTTACATCCTTGTTCAGGCTGATAAGCAAGCACAAACCAGTTGCAAATGTGACAGTGAAATGAATTACAAGGCAGGTAGGAAAGAAATCATCTCTGCCACTTGTTGACCACCTCTTGATTTTGGATTACTCACACTTTCCATAAGCAGGCTCAATTAACCTACTACCCATGTGTCACCTGTGATTTGCACAGATAATTTATTCTGCTTGCAGCTTGTACCTGGTGTCTTCTCTCCTAGGGACAACTTCAGAATGGCAGCTTCATGTCAGTGGATTTTTCCACATCGCTAGTAGTGGCTCTTCTGTGACTCCCCTAAGCCAACTGAGAAAGGAGACACAGCAGAAAGTTTTGCTCCCAACTCCAAACAGGATCTCTACAGTCACTATTTCCTTTACTGTTGTCAATCTGCTCCTTGAAAACATGACAAGCATGAGCAAGCTTCACCAAGTGTTTCAGCAGCTCTCTTTGTTTCTAGCAGCTCCATTTCAGGCATATCACAGAAGCAGAATAAAACATTATCTGCTCTAACACACAGTACTCTAGTTCTGTGCTTATGTTGAGTATCCAAGGCCTCCACAGAAACTTTGTGCTCACTGCCCAGGTATGACTGTTTCCATTACAGTTCCAGAAAGAGCTGTCACATAGAGCTCTTCCATGCGACCACAGGAAGTTATACAAGCCCAAAATACACCGACCTTAGATGATGCAGAAATTTAGGACTTACAGAAAAAGATACATCACCCTACACTGAACTTCCAGTTATACAGCTACAGCCCGCTAGTATTGTTCATAAGCATTACAGGAAAATAACTTCAGTTTGGCATTTCAAAGACTGCCAATAACTGAAGCCATTTTGCTTAAATTAATGTTCTTGAGAAGTAAAGTACCTAGAACATGTGCCTGCAGCCTTAAGCAAGCTCCCTTCTTCCCCAGGGGATATCTTTACAAAGTTACAAAAGCATCTAAGCAGTAAACATTTCTAAAGCAATTTTTCCCTCAAGAACTTTCAGCTGCATGAAAAAAAAACAGTTCATGTGCTAGAACTAATCTTGCTGATCATAATGAAAAATGTAATACCATAGACTGCCAAGAATCCAGTCAAGACCTCGGATATTGTTGAAGAGAAAAGCACTCTTTGCCTAGGTCAAGAGTAGGAGACACAATAAATACAAAAGTAACATATGGAAAATACTGGAATCTAGAGACAAAGTTATTTTAATACTGGGGTGGACAGTACAGCTTATCCAAATTGGAGTATCAAATGTTAGGACTATTGAGTTGGAAAGAGATACTGTCATTACTAAAATTCAGATGTAGTCTCACCAAGAAAAACCAGCAGCTCATTTATTCCTGTCTAATCAAAACTTTGCAGAAAACTGTTCCACCCTATTCAGTAAAAACCTTGAAATCTCTTTTTGTTTACATACTATATTATAGCAGAAATGCTATAATATAGTATGTATTCTATAATGTATAATATAGTATGTATAATATAGTATGTATTATTCTCAAATAAAATATAGCTATGCATTTTAGAGAGAGGTAACATGACAGTTTTCATGAGGCTGCTGAGATCATGTAGACTCTCAAAGGAATCTCTATTTGAAATGGCTCTCCCTCCATTTTATACTTAATTACTGTCAAATGAATTAAAGGGCTATTAAAATGATGGGTTTTCTACTTTAAATTGAAAACTGGGTTAAAAAAATCAACACATATAGCTGAAACTTCAGAGAACAATGATATAAATGTTCTCAATAAAGAAGATGGAGTCTTCTTGTAGAAAAGTCAGAATTAAATTTCTCAGGAGACCTTATGTTATAGCTCATAGATTCCAATTGCAAGCAAAACAGATTAAGGAAACCAGAGCAAAGAACTCTTCTTCTGCTGTTGAGGCACAAGAGCCTCAACAGCAGAAGAAAAAGTGCAGACTGAAAAGCTTGCCCTGCAAATCCAGATGCTTCTATTTTCAAAGCAGCACAGGATCATCAACCATCTAGCTGCAATAGTTTAGTCTGGTTGTCTGTTGCTACATGCGGAAAGATGGAAATTGTGCAGACTGCAAAAGGCAGGTTCTGCAGCTAACAGCAGCAAGCAGACTCCTTCATGGGGCTTCCAGACCAAACTTGATCAAAAAGCAGCCCCAGCAGCACACGTAGTTCCACAGGACTGCAATGTTCTCACAAAGCAGTCCTGTAGACACAAAGAGGGAAGTGCTACCATCATTTCTATTACCCCCCCAGTCTCCAAGAAAGTAAAATTTTGCTTTTGAACTCTGGGCACATTTGCATTATAAGAGACATATGCATTGCCCAATCTTAATTTTGTTTTATCCCCATCCCTTTATGCCTCAGGGGGGCTGGTACAATATTACTTAGGAGTAACAATTGCAGAATTGGTCCTCATTATTCCCAGATGTCCTGGGGCTGAGTAACTAAAAAGCAAACTAACACTAGGGAATCTGGAAATCAAATCACTAATTTGTCTATACTGAGCTCAAGATTGAACAAGGACCTCAAGACCCATCAATATTTTTCTAGCAACTTGCAATCTGGTCAACTATTCTTTGCATTGCTATCCTGTCTAAAGACTAGAATTCTGTTCAGCTATGAATTATGCAAATGCAAAAATATTCCTAGAGAACTTACAGTTTAAATAAAATCAGAGGACATGGAAGAAGCACAAGAAAAAACACAAAAAGCACTGAATACTCAAAATGTAAGTATCTGACTTCTCTACAGAGTCTTAAATAGATTATTGGCCCAAAGGTTCAGACACTTTTTTCATACAGTCAAAACAGTATATCTTGTCAAACCCTAAACTCCCAAGACAAGGCATAAAAGCCCATCAGTACAAATCACTGTTGTTTTTTTGCAGCATGTACAGAATAACAATGTGACAAGGCAGGGGAAAAAACAACCCCCCCCCAAAAAAAAAAAAACCCTGTATTTTTATTTTAGCAGAACATCATATATAGGTATGTTACTGAAACTACAAAACTATAACCTAGATTAAGCTATGCAAAGTTTGTTGTAAAATGACACAAAGCAGTTATCAGTGTTTAAAGGTCTCTCATTGAACAAAATGGTACAGTCTGTATGAAGTCTGCGTCTATCCAATGGTTACACAAACAATCTGTAACACAACGAATGATCATTTTTCTTGCAAAAACAGGTAAGCAGGGAGGAGATGGCAAGTAAGCCATGAAATTAGAACGCAAAATCATCTTGGCAAGTTAGGAAAAATAACATTAGAAGAAGCAACTAGCTAAGCAACAAAGTCAGCAGATGCAGATCCAAGATTTTAATAATTGGTCGGTAAACAGCATCAGGTTGTTGCAAAGAAAGCAAACTGTGTTAAGATGCATAAACATGAGGATGTCCTGCAAAGCATGAGAAGAAATCCTTCTCCATACCTAAACTTTGCTAGATATTCATCTAGAATATTGTCCACTTTAGGGCACCTCACTTTCAAGATTATGTCAATCAGCTGAATCCAGAGAAGTGTAACAACAAGGAGGACTAGAAAACACAAGAAACTGTTTATTTACTTTGGAAGAAGTCCTTCAAAAATTCAAGTCAAGGCAGATATCAGAGAAAGTGCCTGCCCTCCTTCATAGCAAATATTGTGCATAATCATATAGCAGATCAAAAATAAACGTGGTAATAAAATCTGATTCCTCTCAACTCCCTCTCCTATATGTTAATCCTAATGTGTTCCTTCTACATAATTTCATATGTGCAACTGTGCAGAATGATAGCTTTTGGCAAAGTCATTTGCACTGTAAAATGGAAAAAGCAATGAAGGGAATACTTTAAAAGAAAAAACAAACTGAACTCAAGTATCACATAACTTTAAACTACCTCCTTTTGCTATACTTCACCACCACATGAAAACAGGAAACATCGCTCTACCATTTCTCATTCCTTTTCCTCAGCACTATTAAATATTTTATGGTATAGATGGTCCAAAAGGAACAGTGTCATCTCTAGACCATTTTAAAAAACACAAATGGCAGCAGTACTGAAGATAGTTATAATTACATTTTAGCCAGCCATTTTAAACTAAAAGCTGTGTGCCTTCTAAGGATCATTTTTAACAACCACACAAGACGACAAAGCCATCTACCTTTGCCAGTCTAACACCACATAACAGTCAAATTTACCCCCTTTTATCAAAATTGGGTTTTGCTCAATACTGGGGAGTGGAATAATTGAAATGTAAACAGTCTGCCAAAAAAACCTGAGTTTATGAAGTTTTAGCAAGGGCAAAGAACACTGTTCTGTAAGTCCCCTTTAACCATCTTGGTTTCCTAAGTAAACAACAACAAAAATTAAAATTCATTCCAAATCACACTTCACAAATAGCACTGTTGATATAAATGTGAAAATCTGACATTTACTTTTGAAGTAAGTATTCGTAAAAAAAAAAGGCTAACACTGTAATACTTAATTTAAAAATCCAAAGCTTAACACTTAATTTAAAAATCCAAAGCTATAGACTCAGTTCTGGGCATGAAAGTACTGCTAATTATAACATGGTAGGAAATCTTATTATGATAGAATGGTTTGGGTTGGAAAGGATCTTAAAGATCATCTAGTTCCAACTCCTCTGCCACAGGCAGGAACCCTTCTGCTAGATAAGGTTGCTCATCCAACCTGGCCCTGAAAACTTCCAGGGATAGTACATTGCAACTGCTCTGAGCAACCTGTTCCAGTGTCTCACCACACTCATTTCACAAACTATTTGTAACAAACAGATTGAAGCACACTGAACAAGGTTAGGTGCTCCTCTTTATACCAAAAAAGAATATGTTTGAAGCCAAAAGTTCTGATACAGGTAGAACAAATGCTATTTTTTAATGTTGTTCAGTTTGTCATTTAATGAGGACATGAACACCAACATGAATTTTGGTGCAGGGGAAGTGAAAATCTTGAAGAGAACAACAATTGGGGTTTTTTTTGAATAAAGTTAGTTATGGAAGTAATCTTCCTGACTTAGGAAACAAATTAACTACTGTTCTCCATGGCTCAAAACAAAGGCAGGTCTACTCAAAGATTCTTTGTTTCATACAGAAGAATAAAGCCAGCAAATTGTGCAATATCTACATTATTCTAAATATTTATGCTTCTGCGAATAACATTCCCAGTATGATTAGCATAAGACACTGGGTCTTTTCATCCTATTGAGTTGATTGGAGGACTACTCAATTTCTCCAAGAACCTGGTGAATTATCTTAATAAAATTCTGCAGGTTCAAATGCTCTACTGTGTCTTCTAATCAGTCACATTTTTTTTATCTTTCGTGCTGCTACCCAGAGAAACACACAAACTTCACGGAAAAAAGTATGAAAGCTACTCATATGAAGGGAGAGAACAACACAAGTAGCAACCTCAGACTGAA
Source organism: Hylia prasina (assembly GCA_013397195.1). Classification (NCBI taxonomy): domain Eukaryota; kingdom Metazoa; phylum Chordata; class Aves; order Passeriformes; family Sylviidae; genus Hylia; species Hylia prasina. The sequence continues at coordinate 2,771,775 of VYXD01010236.1, forward strand.
AGGAGAACTACATTATTACTTAAAATTTGAGCAAGCAGATGACCAGAAGTTCAGTGTGATTATCCATCTGCTTCTATTAGCAGTTGGAAATGGTAACCAAGTTCACATACATACATAAACCCTAAATATGCTTAAAACTTGAGTGACATAACACTATGCATAAATATCAGCAGCTTAACAGAAAATGACCCATACTTTCCATGGAGTTCTCACCACTAGAAACAGTCTGAACCACATCTGGGCTAAATATGGCTAGTTAAATTCTGGTAGCTGTGTTACAAAAATGCTTTCTTCTGATAACATTAGCTCTTTGTTAAAGAAACACATGATTCAATGTGTTTCTTTATGTAATTTGTAAGAGATTTCTCTTTCTAGAAAACTTCAAAGTGGAACTAGTTCTCTAAGTTCAGCAAGTAAAGTTTTTTAGTCTCATTTTAAACAACCTGTAAAGATAATTCACTTACGGTTTCCGTAACACTGGTATTAAATGTACTTTTTAATAGCAAATAATAAAAAGCAAGTTTGCATTTCAGCAGCTTTACAGTCCAAATATACACAAAATAACCTGAAAGTCTAATGTATCCCCATAATTTTGGAAAAGTCATTATACAGTGTTGCTAAACAATGTAACAACAAATCAACTACGTATTATTACCAATCTGTTTACATATTTATTTCTAATTCAAAGGGAACCAGCATCTAAACAACTTTCCTTCAGGAATCTTTTATTTTGGAATTTGTTTTGTGTTCCATAAATTAATATTTTCAAACATCAGAGTAGCAATAGCTAAAGTGCAGAGAAGGTGGCAAGCAACCATCTATGTGGAAACAGAATAAAAAGAAGCAAGAACGAGACCAAATGGGACTACTTGATCATAAACAAAAAGAAAACTAACAGCTTGAATATTCCCTGTGTACCAACAGAAGCACTTCAGTTTTGAGACACTTTACTGCAGCAAGATGAGACAATACAAGTAAACACGCTTAAAGAAAGGCAGCAGAAAAGGCACTAGAGATGTCAAGTAATTTCTCCAGATGAAGTGATTTTGAAACAAAAAAACTTACTCAACCTAAAAGCAAATATACATTTAGCTAAACATTTGGCTTTCTAAATAAATGAAACTGTTGGGTATACATTTAAGGAGCACAATGCATAAGTGATTGTGAAGCACTTAAACTAAAATCTATGACATCAGAGTATGAAAAGAAAATTGACTGTAACAAATCTGTTGTCATATTACATAAATATCAAGTGTATTTTTAGTTTTTAAATGGAGCATGTCGATTCCAAATGGGAAAAAATATTACTGCGGAACTTCTGGGTTTCTTGAACTACTGTTAATTTATTTAGCATAGAAAATAAAAGCATTGGAGAATGATTACATAAGGTTTGTCTTTCACTTGCTCTAAAAAATCCCACATGAGAGATTAAAGTCTCTCATCCTAAGTTACTTCATATTTTCAGAAAGAACACATTTTAAAAAACAGAGCATACTATTATACATCTGCTGGTAACAATAACCAACATATTGATCATAAATAACAAAGGTTCACTTTAGTGATCTAAAAACGTAATCCAGACAAAAGCACAAAGGACAGCAAATGTTGTCATTTGATTAGCCCTAGGGTTTTAAATCATCATTAGTCTCAATTTGACATTTAAAAGAATGCTTAAAGCGGTTTGGTTTTGCAACTAATGCTTCTGGAATACTTTTTCACAGAGATGTCTAGCCAGCTTCATGTATTTTCTGAAGTATTAATGACTAGAAAGTCAGAGTCTATGAACAACAAATTTTATAAAGTAAATTTTTAAATCTCAACAATAATTCTAGTCATATTGGGTTTTAATTTTAGCTCTTGACTGAAAAGGAGACACGTCTCAACTAGCCCAAACTTTCATCAAATACCACCTACTAATAATATAGAGTTTCCTGTGAATATAGAAGAAAAGAAGAAAGAAAATTCAAAGTGTATTTTACGTTCTTTTTCAGAAGGCTAAGTAAGTCAGGAAGCTCAACAGGAAACATACAGGACTGATTACTGTTGCTTAAATATGTTGTCTGTTAGGCAGCATCAACACACATTGTAAGAGAAGACATTCAGATCCAAATACTCTCAACTACAAGGTGCTTTGTTAACAGATAAAGGTAATGTAAATTTTTCATCTAGATTTGCATATTCACTGGATTTCAACAATAAAGGGGATTTTATTTCATTGATAATCAAGCTGTCCTTCTCAGTTTCCAGGAACTGCTTTTGATCTGACTGGCTATTTCCAACCAAAGCCGGGAGGAAAAAAAGAGTATTTTGGTTACAACTCTGCACAGGAAAGGGAAAAAGGGACACTGCTATGTAGGGCCCCATGGAGGCTAAAGCTTCAGAGAGTGTACACTCATCAGTACAGTTGCCAGGTCACCTGTCAATCGAACATAAGTGAACTCAACCTTGTTCTGCCTCTTGCTCTGGCATTACCTCAAATGCCTAGAATGAACCTGGGCTTATTGCTAAGTTACAAGGAAGAAAAGATCAAAACTGTGATCAGGCATCATACTTCACTTTTTGAGAAGCTACTTAAGCTTTACTAATGTCCATAAATTAAAGATAAACCAATTTTGCTTTTGTTTGTACTTTACAAACAACAACAAAAAGAAACACAAAAAAAATTAAGTCAAGCAAAAAATGACAATCACAAACCCCTTTCACTAGCTCCACTCAGTGGCTAAGATGGTACCCTTCAATTAATATGTTTATTTTTTTTTCTCATCTCAAAATATGAATTAAGTTTTCATTTAGCATAACTGTTTTAAATTTTACACTGAGGATGGCAACTGCTGCTTTCCAAGGAGCATCTGTATATTGGCCTAGAGTCAGTACAAATTCCTTGTTATTAGTAATGACCCTATTCTCACAAAAATTCTCTCACTGAACAGTTCTGTCCCATTTTACAACTTGAAAATAGAGGTGCAGAGAGGTTAATGAACAACCATCATCAGTTTTGGTATAATCAAGGTCAACTTTTTTTCCAAATACTTCATACCATATAGAGCTACTGTTGCAGCAGCCCCCTTGTTAGAGTGTAGAAATGAGCCAAGACACAGACTTCTTGTTTATCACAGCATGAAAAGGGTCCTGGTTTGTTCCTCTTTATGGCTCAGCCATCCTGACTCCAACCATTCACTGCCTCTCCCTGCAGCAAACTCCTGCTGTAGGTTTCCCTTGCAGCCTCTGACTGCTGGTTATTTCCTGCTAAACTATGACTGCAGGTATTGGTTTGCAGACTCTGGATGCAGCTTTTACCCAGCTAGACTGTGACTGCAGACCCAGACTGACCTCACAGCAGTGATTCTCTCCCCAGGATCCTCCTTCCTCTTCATGATCCTCTCAGATCCTCCTCCTCAAGGTTCCTCCTCCTTCATGATCCTCCCCTCACCAGTTAACCCACTCCCTTTTATCACATTTATCTTTATTGGATACAGCTGTGACTCATAAGGGTGAGGCTGCATTGGGCAATTAACACAGCTGTTACTTATCAGGGGCAAGATCACCTGTACTCCCTTCTCCTAAAAACTACCTGGGTTTGAAACAGCTCCCCTTGAGTTTGGTAAAAACTATGACTGTTAGCTACTTTTGCACATCAAACTCAAAAACCTGACACCACAAACACATAATTATAAACAAAGAGTTTATAATACCAACAAAAATAACTGCATTAAAATCCTCTTAACTCTGACATAACATGGTAGCAAAGGGTTTCTACAAACTTAACCCTATTTGAACCCATTTCCCTTCTAGAAAATGGGGGTGGAATGCCCACTTAAATATACTCATAATAAGCAGGTGTTTATGTTTAGTAATGCATTCCAATGATTAATTAGTCCAGTAAGGACACACCCCTTATTTGAAGTCTGAACTTGCTTAATTCAGCTTCCAACCACAGAACTGTGGTACACCTGTGTCAGCCAAAGACAGCTTTTATCAAATACCCCTTCACTGAGTAGGTGCATATTGACTAATGAAGAAGCCCTTAACATTTCCTTAGCTAAGCTAAACAAAGTAAGCATCTTATGTCTTCTTTACTAAGACTGCTCTCCCCCATTCATTTTCAAGGCTGCTCTCTGGAAGCTGCTTTTTCACAACCCTCTTTGGACTGTCAATGGCAGATGTACTGCTCCAATAAGAGTTATAGCTGATACCTCCTATCAATGGCAGATGTACTGCTCCAATAAGAGTTATAGCTGATACCTCCTAATTTCCAATTCCCTTGTTCAACTACTCAAAGCTTTTCACCACACCTTTACCTACAGCCAAAAGGACTGACTTCAATTCAAATCATGTCAGCCTCAGATTGAGTCTCCCTAATTGTTGCCCAATTTAGTAGTTAGTTGCACTGATTGTGCTATGAAGCGTTACATTCATGTGTCCAATGTATTAGTGAACTAAATCACTTTACAACTGTAATAATGTCCTTAGTCCCAAATTTATATTTATTATTTTCTAAGTAAGCAAAACACCTGAAATAATGCCAACACAGTTATTTACAATGAGAATCTCAGATACTCTGTAAGGAAAATGAATGCAATGCATGGAACAGAAGACTGATTTTGCAGTGGGCGCCAACTTGCAGATGCACAACACTGGATTCTGCATCTGCTGTCTGTTAACCAGACAGCCTTGCCTAGGAATCTATGTTTGCAAGAACCCAAATCTCTAGCCCTCCTAGAATTCTTAATTAATAGGACTTACTAGAGTTTATTTGGCAGCATAAATTTTAACAAATCTTAAAAATACTCTAGAGCCAACCAAAAAGCAATGCTTGCTAAAGATGATAAGTTAAAAGAGTGGGTTTGCATTTAATAAATTGAAAAATCTTATCAATAGTTGCTTTAAAAACATACAAGCTTTCAATTTGTGTATTCACATGTAATTACATGGATCATCAAAGACTTTATTTAGAAGATAAGACATCTCATGGACCAATTCAAAAAGTAAAAGGCTGTAATCAAAGCACAAGTTCCTGCTAAAAATCCCAGAACTTCTTACTAAAGTGATCACAGTGAGAAACAATCTCAACATGAGGTACTGAAAATGTTGCAAAGCAAACATGTCAGTTGTAACATAATGGAACCTCTAAATGTTAGAGCTTTATATTCTTCTTACATAGGAAGAATTAGGATCACAGTCTTAGGCTGCTTCATACTGTCCAATTCTAAAACTTTTGTGCACATTAACACTGCTCCCTGACTAGGCAGGACAACAACCTGAAATGTCAGAGGTTCAAATCCAGCTCAGCTTCATTTCAGTGAAGGTGGAAGGCAGGGCAGGGGCTGTCTAAAGGGAAAGAAAATAGAGAAATAGAGAAAAATAGCACCTTCTCATAAAACTTCTCCACTTTCTCAAAGGACTGCATATTGTTTTTTCAAAATATTGGAGTGTACATGCTTGCTTCCTTCCTGGCTTCAGAAACAGTCACTATAAACATTATTGGGTGCACTGACTGGGATGCTATCTCTTGTACATGAACTTTGAAGGCACCTAGGAAGGATTTAATCTTCTCCATCAGAAGTCTTTAGAAGTCACATAGCAGAAGGAAATCCATTCCTCTTAAGTTACATCAGCCAGTTCCACACTTCCTATTTCTGATGTGATAGTTCTTGTGACCTCAGGAGCGTCAGAATGAAAAAGGCCCCTCCAGTCTCACTCGTCTTACCTCAGCTTCTCTCTTACACTGGAGTGATGAGGAGGTGACCCACACCAGGAAATTTTTAAAGAGTTGAATTTCAATGATGTCTTTTGAAATGACCCTTTGTTTACCACATAATAAACACACACACAAACACATATACACAGTTGACATCTTCTAAAGCACTATTCAATCGGGTCTACCCATTACCTGCACTCAAGTGTCCATGTCTTCCTTTGCATTTTATGGGCAAGTCTACAGACAAGGATTTGCTGAGCTGTTACTTTCCCTTCTGCAGGAATTAGCATACCTTATCAAAAAGAATTTACACTGTTACAAAAGGAATTTACACTGTTCCAGAGCATAAGCCTTTTTGAGATTCTATTAAGTTATGTAAAAGAAACAGACAGAAAAAAATCTTCATGTACCCAGAGTATGCACTAGGTAGAGTGACAATGCAGTACAAAGGAACCATCAGGATAAACAATATTTAATGGCAAGAAAATGTAGGATTTAAAAAAAAAAAACAAAACCAAAGCACTGAGAGATAGCTGGAGACACTAGTAATTTCTTATTTAAAGTCCCAAATTAACAAAAAATAAAAATAATTTTTAAGAAATTAAAAAAAAATACACACAGAAGAAACAAACCAAGCAGAACCATTACTGTTCTTCTATTTCCCAACTATATTCCAATTGGTAGCTGCTTAAAGATTCCTGCTAGGATCATTGTCTGGTTGCTGTCTTCCTGTCATTTTCCTTCTTCTTTATTACTTGGCACTGTAAGGCAAAAACTTAGAAAAGGAGGAAGAACTTACTGGTATTGAGAACTCCTCTGCCAAATACTTCAACACTGATGCTCCTCTAGTCAAAAAGTTACTTCTCTCTGCCAGATTGCCCTGGAGTTTTGTATCAAACTCCTTTCTGACAACTGAAGCAACAGAGTCAATTACTATAAGTTTAACTTTCTTTGAAATAATTTCTTCTTCCAAAGACATAATCCTAAAAAAAAAAAAAAAAAGAAAAAGAAAAAAGTCACTGATAGCATTATTTACATGAGCAGACCATGTTATAACACTGAAATTTTTAAAATGAGGATTCCTTTAATAAGCTTAAAGTCAGTCCCTCTTCTTCCCTCCTCACACACCACCTCCATTAACATCTGCATCTATTAAAGAGGTTTGGAAAGGAATCTGAGGCTCAGTGGGCCCAAGGCAGGACCTCTCCACAAGAGTTTTGGAAGACCTCTAGCTAGCAACAATATGCTGTACAACTCCTGAGTGGCAGACAGCAAGAAAAGTGGGAACTGAAACTGTGCCTCTTTGTGGTCTTCCAGTACTTCAAGGGGATTTACAAGTAAGAGGGAGAATGACTTTTTACATGAGCAGATAGTGACAGGACAAGGGAAGTGGCTTTAAACTAAGAGAGATTTAGATTAGAAGTCAGGAAGAAATAATTTACTCAGTGGGTAGTGAAACACAGGCACAGGTGCCCAGGGAAGCTGTGGATGCCCCATTCCTGAAAATGTTCAATGCCAAGTTGGATAGGGCCCTGAAAAACCTGATGAAGTGGGTGCTATCCCTGCCTATGATGGGAAGTTTGGAACTAGATGATCTTTAAGCTCTCTTCCAATTCAAGCCATTCTATATTTCTTTAATATGCTACCAGCTGTTCTCTGATAAAGCTGTTATTAGAAGAAAAACTATTCTGATAATTCTCCCACTAACATAAAACACACAACATGATGCTAAAATATAACAATTAGTTTTCACTGCAACATTTGTTCACAAATTAATATAAAGTAACAACATGACAATACAACACTGCATTCAGGCTGGTGACTGCTAAACAACTCCTCCCTCCCCTTGCTGGGGGAATCCCCATCTTCCTGGAAGTAAACTGCTCTGCAGGAACCAACTTCTATTTCATGGAAAATGTAACTCTTATACTATGGTCTCTCCACAATCCAAGAGAATATCTGTCTCATGAACATTCCCCTTTAAACGATTACAGGGATCAGATCACACAGAAATTGTCTATCAGAAATAAAAAAGCATCAAGTGGATTGGTCACATGCTATGAAATGAAAAGAGCAATGTCAATCTTTCTGTAGCAGTGTTACTTTGTGGATACCAGCATGGTCTCCAACATGAAAATGTCTCAAATAAATTAATTACTCTTCATAAAACTTTGATACAATAAAATATTGTTAGAGACAATCCAGTCAAAATGGTCTTGTCTTTTCTGAGACTCTGGAAACGAATACCTCTTCAGTACACAGCAACAGGTCAGCTCTCGGTACAGGTGGACGCTACGGGACATGCAGAGCAGCTTTTCATCTGAGTCAAAGTAAGTAGGGAATCTGTTTGCTGCTATCTCAATCAACCTATTTAAAAAAAAACCAAACAACAACAACAACAACAACAACAACAACAACAACAACAAAAGAAGGCTTAACGCTGCAGAAAGAATAATACAAGATAATAAGGCATAAAGTATTCAGAAAGCAAACATAGCAAAGCTCTGAATCATAAGCAGATAACAACTAAGACTGGAAATCTTTTTAAAAGGAAAAGCATCCTTTATCAGGGTGAAACAGTGAAAGTCAGAACAGTTAGGTTCTCTTTCCAGCGATGCTGAGTCAGTGGTATACTAGGGAAAGACACCATGTGTCTGTATGCAAAGGACATATGTCCTCTAGAAGAAAAGTTTACTGACTAAGTTCAAGTTTTATACCAAAGATTCCACTCAATGACCAAGCTTTTTCCTATTCTAATTATTTTATCTAAATATTAATTTCATTTAAATAAAACTACTATACAACTCTAACCATCTTTGTTGTCACCTTTATCTTGCAGTGAAATCAGAGAGTGGGTTTTGTGCCACCACAGAAATTGAACAAGCTGGTGAGAAACAGAAGGTCCATTAGAAGATCCATCCAACATGGAAGTAGGACTGCAAAGAACAGAGCCCAGTTCAAGTACTTATGCAAGCAGTACATGCATGGAAAATATGCCTGACAAAGTAAAAATCTTTTCACAGCTAATCTCTCCTTAAAACCACAAACAATGTCATTTGGATGGGGGACTTTCACTGAAACAGCTTCTAGTTTACATTACCTATTTATAAAATATGGCTTAAAAAATTTTAATAAAATATACTTGTAAGAATACAGGAAGAAAAAACCCCAAAAAAGTAAAATCACTCTCACAAAGTGACTGAGGCTCCAGCTGCCAAGGCATCTACAACTGAACATCCATTCTTTCAGACACCACAGCTGCAAACAGCATGACATGATGTGACAAAAAGACTGAACAGGTGAAGTGGCTCCTTTACTGATAGAACTGAATGTGGGGTTCCATGACTAAATGCAATACACTACCTTATCAACAGATTCATAACCCATCAAAATCTTGAATTACAATTGCTAAGCATACCACTGGTTATTATCATAGTAGACTAAGGAAACATATCAGGTAACAGGTGATAACACCAAAAGAAGTCAGAAGAAGCTGGATATTTATTATTTGTTGTCAAAATACTTTCATATTCACAAATTATGACTTGGAAAAAAATCACACAGATGTAAAACTAAACAGTTTTCAATTAAATTATATTTTATACATAAAATCAGTGAGGAAATTAAATAGTATGCATTTTAGACATGCTGACTGCCTGGAAATTCCTCAGAAATTACTGGAAAGAAGTTCCTCTCCTCTGACTACATGGCAGTTTCACCTAGGTCCTTAAAGAGATGATCCAAGAATTTCACGTTGCAACGTAGTTACAATCTACACAGAAAATTTTTTCCACAATGAAGATTTAAATTTTTAGTAAAAAAAATATACTTAGTTGTTTCTGTTTTAAGCAGACATATCCCACCACTTATAGCTTGAGAAGAGTGGCATCTAGTGGACTATACTTGTGGGCACAACTTACTTGTTATCTCTCTTTAAATTTAGGCTCCTTTCATTAAAACACAAAGTTAAAGCAATTTTAGGGAAAACAAATTTAAAATCAGTTTAGAAAGAGAACTCAGGAGATTTTGAGGCAACATCCTGTTCAAAGCAGTCAGAACAAGTTACTTGAGTCTTTATCTATTTCAGAAGCCTTCAAGGATGGAGGCAGCACCACCTCTCTGGGCAAAGCTTTTTCACCACAAAGGCAGTTAGTAATTGTAAAGCTTGTCCATATACTGGCCCAGAAATGAAGCTCAGTGTGTGCCTGCTGTGTCCCAGCACACAACCCAGTGCCACCTCCTCCAGGCCTCCTCACTGGCAAGGGAAGGCTTCTGTTAGATTGTGCCTTCTCTCGGCTCCACTGAGCGAGTCCTCAGTCTCTCCACAAATGGCAAATACTGCAGCTCCCAACCACCTTGGGAAAAGGGGATATGCACTTCCCTGGCCCTGAAGGTACAGCTCCTTAGATGATGCAACACAGAAAGTATAAAATATAGTCAGTTTGCTGAAATGGTGTTTATCATTTGCAACTGAGTAATATTAAATATGACTTAACACATAAATATTCTCATCCTTAATATTATTTTTGCCATGTTGCTTTCTACATCCTATTCTATTTTCAGCATTTTCAGTTTCATCTGAATTTGGCCTCCTTTTCTTTAGCACTCATTTCTAAGTGACAAGTCTCCACTCACTCTTTAGGTCCTACCTTTTTTACTATTTACATTTCAAGGACCTGAAATAAAACTTAAGTGGTGTGTAGGGAGGAAGCACTGTACTTTGCAGAGCCATTGCTTGAAGCTTTGATACACTAAACTTCAAACTTTCATGACATTAACTGGACAAAAAGCAAGGTTAGAAATCCCACCTTCTCATCCATGATAACTTGCAATGAATAAACAATGGAAATATATTTACTTTGATACTCCAGATTCATGCCATGGCTATAGCTACTAAATCACCCGAAACACTAAATCACCTGGAAAAAATTATTTCATTGAACCTCTTTCTGCCCATTCTACACAAAGATGAGACTACTGTACTTCTTGTCCTTCCCCTGACTCTTAACAGCTTTTGAACTTGCTCATTCTAAACAACAGGGACGAAGGATTAGAAATCTCAAAAACATCGAAGCTGCAAAGTTTAGTGAAGTTAGTAACTAAGTAAAATAAATTAGGGCTACATTTAATGAAACACTGCAGGGTTATTTCAATAGATAATCGGACAGTTAACATGGGAAGAGAGGAAACCAATATGTGTAACTCTCAAGCAAGCCAGCAAAGGGTGTCTCCTGTCCATTCAGCACTCAAACACACTGGCATGCACAGCTGAGCCTTTTGGGTTGCATGGGCCAAGCAGGAGATATTAGAAGAACCAGAGATGTTATAGAAGTAAGGTAATACAGTACTACAGAGTTGCTAAGGATATAGGAGATGCATCGTTACTGCAGAAGGGAATCACAAATGCAGGAGGTTGGTCACAAGGCACCGTTTAACAGAAACAGGATGGAAATCTGAAGGAAAATTGGTAATTTCAGCCCCACTGTTCACTGGAAAAACTCCACTGCCTTTGTAGTCGAAATGCTGGGCCTTTACATCCTCTGATTAAGTTCCTGTTAACTCCACAAACCAAACTACAAAGCAAGATTTCAGGTACGGGACTGGTAAGGCCATTTAAAAATTGAAGATCATGCCATCCACCTTGCCATACCAGAACTGGAATCTGCAACCTCATACAAAGCAGGAAGATGAGCAAACCATTTTATTAAATTAATTTCATTGTCTGTGGAATAACTGCATTGTACCAGAGGAACATTTAATAATTACCACCAGTATTTAAAACTACACAATTATTGCTCAGAAAATAACTGAAGGTTCCAAGACAAAAGGTGCTAAGAAGTTGTATTTTAGAATTTCACACCTTACCTTTCAGCACTGAATGCAGACTCCGTGTCGATGTATATAACAGCCCCATCTAGTCCTCCCATGCTTACAGGCAGTGTAGCCAGAACACTCAACATAATACAAAACTGAGTTTTGCCACAACCTGGTGGGCTAGTTATCTGGAAGGAAAAAAGATTAGCAACATAACAGTCCTTTCACCATAATTTTACTTTTCCCGAAGTCCCATCAGCCAGTGTTCCCCCAGTTCTGCTCTTTCAGTTACCAAAGGAGACAACAGCCACGAAAAGACAGAACACAGCCCACAAAGACCGACCTGCAGTTACTCTTGGATCTGGTACCTTGCAGACAAATTCATCCCGTGAAGAATCAAAAAGCTTTTCAGACAGAGCATTACGTATATACTTTATTTCTTTGCCATCATTATTACCTTTCAAATTTGAGGTCTCCTATTCTCCCCCTCACCTCACAAGACCTTCCCTAGAGACACCTAGCTCTCTTCCATCTGTTCCTTTGCTACCTTCTAAAACAGAGCAGAATTCAAAGATTCACAGTTGACATTCACATGTCATCAATGGCTTTTAGAGCTGAAAACTATGTCCAGAGTTAATGAGCTCACAGACATAAACATTTCCTTATAAATCATCATTACCGTGGTTAAACCAGGTCTCACCTACAAATCACAGGGATAATTGCTTATATCCTATAAAGACTGAATGTTCAGTATGAACCACATATATATACAAGACAGATTTTATCTGCCCCAGAGACTACACTCTGCACTATGCAGTGTGTGTTTTTTTCATTGGTGTTAACTCCTTATTACCATATTTCAACACCAATACCATTCAATGATCCAGACCAGTTCCCAATTCTAAGCTTCCACCTGTGCTCACTGAAAGCCCCTGTGGTGAAGCAGCATTCAAAGAGAGTACATTCAGCTTGTATGAAAAGGTTCCAGTATGATTTTGAAGAGAAAAAGCACCAGGATCCAAAGAACACATTGTTTGATGAGATCACCAGTTTCTGAGAGCAATACTTTTCTACCAGAGATGGCAGCCTGCTGTTCTTTATCCACTGCAGATCTTCCAGAGATTGTGTCTGAATGCTGGGCTCTGTGTTCAGATAATTGCAAGTTCATTACTACTACAGTGGGTCTTTAAATACAATATCACATTGTCACAGCTTCTAGGAAGGGAGATGATGAAACCATAAATACTAGGACCACCAAAAAACAGCAAAAAAAAAGTCAAGGTGACTTATGGCAGTGAAAAGAGAGTGATGGATTCATTCTTATGCTAGTAGCAACAAACTAATAATGCAAGGTGCAAAAGCAAGCCTCTCCAGGGAAGTTAAACTGTAAAACAAAGCATGGTGTCTCAAAACTCCTAGTACTGCCAGAACAAAGGCCTAAATACAGAGCTATTGTTTTAAACTTAAAAACAAACTTTACAATAGACAGACACTCAAAATCAAACTGATTTTTGAAACATACATGCACAATAGTTTGGTTTCAAGCAGAAACACTCTTTCACCACAAGATATTACAGTATTGCTATGGGTTTGTTTTAAGCAGCAGCAGCATGACTTGAATCACAGAAAATTTACAGCGAAACACTGAAGGATCACATTAGCTACAGGTAAAATCCCTGTAATCACCTTTGTCTTTAAACAAGGCCTGAAAGTCAAGCTATATCAATCAATTTATAAAAATGTCCAAGGATATGAGCATCATATCAGAGATAATGAGGGAACCTTGCAGTACAAGGAAGCAAGCCAATGAGGCACGAAAGCACTTCTATTCCCAAAACCAACAATATTTCATCTTTAATCTGCATTCCTTTAAAGGACCTTAACACAGGCTCTTAAATAATCCACAGTGAACAATTTTACAAAACTACAACATTTTATTGTAGTTACCACTGGTTCAGCAAGTGTTTAGAATAACAGAACCCTACTTGAAATTCCTCTAATAAATTTAAATTGAATGTCTGCAAAAAATTTGTTTGGTTTGTTTCACTATAAATTTGCTCTGAAAAAAACCCACCCAGATAGAAACATGAAAACTGCAACAGTTTTTAAAAGTATATTTTATTAGGCAGAGATAAATTATTTTTCAATAAGTTATATACTATTTTCTCTGGGACATCTGTAGGGTTTGGATGAAAACACAAGGAGCTATTTCTTCATCTACCAGAAGATTAAACTCTTCAATATTCAAAAAAGGAACTATTTTAATTTTTCCTCATAAAACTTGGCCAAAAGCTCTGACCACAGAATTTCAGCTACGATTTGGCCTCCAATTCAAAACCTAATAGTGGCTTCGTAAAAAAATTATCTGAGACAGTGTAATGCAAATCAAATCTTTCTGGCACTCAGAAAGCAAGATTTGGCTGTAGAAGATACCACAAGTCTTAATCCTTCTGATCAGGTACTCAAATTCCAAGTTTCCAGACACCATCACTGCTGGGTAAAGTAACAGAAAGACAATGATTTAGCCCTACCAGTCAGGAAGTAAATGGTGCATCCAGCATGCTTTTGAAGAGAACTTCTCTCCGACTCAAAAGATCTATCTAATTCAAAAATGCCAAAACACAATCTACTTGTTGCCTATGCTCCAGTGAATTGGAGCAAAAAAAAAAAAGCAAATTAAAAATGTTAAATCCCAAAATCACTCAAAAAAAAAAGACCTGAAGCACAGCATCAAACCAGCAGCAAACTGATAGATTTCTACTCAAATTTCATCTAGCCATCCTGATGAACATTTAGAGTGCTGCCGACCTTTCAAACTACTTCAGATCTCAAGGCTCTTGCAAAAATGCTTTTTAAAATCCCTAGAAACAGGCTTCAAAAGAAAAGGAAATCAGTTTCTGTATAGTTAATGGTTATCTGCCTTTTCATTTGCTGAAAAACCCCTAATAGGTGCCCTAATTGCTTTCCACACTTAGCACTTAGTACCTAAAAGGCAACTAAAAGAAGATATGCCATTTTATTTTTTCTTGGAAACATCTAATCTGTTGAGTTATTAATCACATATACTTCCTACTACATAGGAACAGCTTTTCTTCAAAGATTTAGTTGTTTCTCTCAGAATTTAAAGACTTGCAGTATTCACCTTAAGTTCTTCGGGTCTAAATTTTTTACAGTAAATTGGCAACAAAGCTAGGCCTAGATATGGAGAAAATAATAATTCTGACAGATCAATTTAAGTTCATGGATGCATTCTTAAACATCTTTATGGTAACCTACATGGTGTATATTCCATTGTCTACAAAAAGAAATACTCAGAATCTTTAAAAACTAATAGCCCCTCATTACATAAGAGATTCCAGAGCAGAAACTGTCTAGTCTCCACTCAGTGTTGTTTGAACTCTAGTATGTTTTAAATCACTGTGAGATTTCATAAGTCATTTCTGTCAGAGATCAAAATCAATCTAGCTTGATTATAGGGTGCAAAAAAAATGTATTTTCTTCACAACTTCTCTGACAATATGCAACAGTAGACAAAGAAAAGCACTTGGCAAGGACTGTTCTCATCCAAAAATTCTTGGTATCTTGTGTTTAAAACACCTGAAACAAAACAGTCCAACCTATCTGTGACTTTTGATTTCTAGGTAGAATGCTCAACTAAAGTAAAATATATTAAACAAGTTACCTCTGTGAGGGACCCACAAGACACTCCACCATGCAGGACTCCATCCAAACTATGAAGCGTGGTGGATAAAAAGGCTGAAGAAGGATTGACAGACTTCCTTAGTTTCATTTCATAAGCCTACAAAAAGAGTGAAAAATAGCAAGAGAAAACAAACAAATCAGAAGATTGGTTTTTTAATGGAAACAGGAAAATTGTATTTGCTTCCAACAACCTGGTATGACTTAACACTCGACAATGAGAGACGTATTGTTATATTCAGCTAGAGTCTGCCCTTCCTTGTATTAACATTCCATTTATAGCTCACAGAGCAAATTTAAATCTTTTTCCTCTCCCCCATCACAATATTAAATAATAAGCCCTTAATCATGATGTGACAGAAGTTGTCTGTGCTCTTATTCAACAAGGTTTGTTTTCAACCTGCAAAACTCCCTGATCAGTGTTCATTACCAATTTGCTAACTTTAAATACATTCAGTAAAAGTCATACTAAGTCTCCTATTACTAACTTTACTGCAGCATATTAGTGAATTTAAAGTTTCACAGAATTGCTCATATAATTACTATGCCAATTACACATAATAAACTTGGACGTGAATTATTTGTGTAAGGAATACAAAGAGGGTTGCATTGACTGAGGTCAGAACTGTCTGTATCCTCTCTGTTCTAAAAGACATCTTTTCATATGAATTCAAAAAAGAAAAGAAAACGCTGCCACTGCATTGCAGCTAACATGTTTCCTTCTTGTACCCTCCCCAGTTAGGCTACTGTAGCCTAAGGCACACTACAACTCATCTACATGGGTGGAAAAAATCCTCAAGAAATTATTTTCAGGATCACCTCAGTTCTTGGCACCACTTTTATATCTAAACCAAATTTATACTGAAACTCATTACTTGCTTGTAGCAAACAATTTTTTTTTTTTCTTAGCTGCAGGATACAAACTAGAAGCAATTTTTACATGCTGGACTGGCAGAGAATATGACTTATTTCCCCACTGCACTCAGAACTGATGCTGCAACCCTGAACAATCTCTTGAGGCTGTAATACCTAATAAATGTACCTGCATCAACCTAAAGTGCATGAGAGACTTACATTTAAAAATAAAAAAGATTATGTCATTGTGCAAAAAAACTGAGACACCACAAGCCTGCCAGCTTAGAAGATGAGCGACAGTGTTCAGCTTTTTCCCAGATACTGTATCAAAACCAGTATCAACATGAGCGTACTTACCGTCTGCATTTTGGGAGCACAAGCTCGGCTGACTTTACAAAGAAGCTTCTGCACCTCATAGTAGCTCTGTCCTGTCACTTTCATTAGCTCCAAGAGGGAAAGGCATAAGAAGTCCTGAAAGATTACAGAGCAATTCAGAGAGCTCAACCTAGAAATCCAGCCTGGGGACTAAACTGATGCAATCTGTGTAAAATTAGTACATATTCCACTGGTTTAGCACCTCCTCCTTCGGATACTTCTACACATTGATGAAGTCCCCTCTCAGCTGTCTCTTCTTGAGGGTGAACAGCCCAGCTCCCTCAGCCTTTCCTCATAAGAGAGATGTTTCAATCCCCTCTTCATCTTCACAGCCCTTTGCTGGACCCACTCCAGGAGCTCCATGTCCGTCTTCTACTGAGGAGCCCAGAACTGGGCACAGCACTCCAGGTGAGCCTCACCAGGGCTGAGTAGAGGGACAGGGTCACCTCCCTTGACCTGCTGCCAATGCTCCTCCTAATGCAGCTCAGGATCCCTTTGGCCTTCTTGGTCACAAGGACACACTGCTGGCTCAGGGATACTTTATTGTCCACCAGGACCTCCAGGTCCTTCTCCATGGAGCTGCTTCTGTGACTTCTCTACCTCCACAGGGATAATAAGTACATAAAAGTTAAAATGTTTTAGTTAGGCATATATCATTTTA
The DNA here is from genome assembly GCA_013397195.1 of Hylia prasina. Taxonomy (NCBI): domain Eukaryota; kingdom Metazoa; phylum Chordata; class Aves; order Passeriformes; family Sylviidae; genus Hylia; species Hylia prasina. The sequence continues at coordinate 2,788,877 of VYXD01010236.1, forward strand.
AAGCTCTATTTTTACAAGGCAGCAGGCCAGAGAGTCTGAAATGCTCCCTACTTTATAGAAAGTAAAGCTCCCTGTTTAATTAAACTGACCAAAAGTGAACTCAACATGTATTAAAACAATGCAGTCATACATACACACACATACACAAGAGAAAAAAAAAAAAAAACAAACTCACAAAACAAACCCACACACAAAAAAACCCACCAATCCACCAACAAAACACCAAAACCACCAAACCAAATCAATCCCCAAAATACCCACCCCACACAAACAACTCTTTCACCTGGCAGGTAGTGATCTGATACCGACTCAGCCTTTCACACATTTCCTGAGACAACTGTGCTCTTCTTAGTTTCTTAGCAGCCATGCTTCCCAATCTACAGGGCAGACAAAAAAAAAATGTTTGAGAGATGATTTAAATATGACTGCGTACAAAATTCCACTAACTCCTTGCTAAAGAACAGGGAGGTATACACATATATATGATATGTAATATGATACAAATTTCCCATATAAGTCTGTGTCACATTAAATTACATTATCAGTCTGAACTCAGTTTTGTTAAATTACATCTCATATTTGACCATGTATGAGAACATACCAGTGAGAACAGAAGTGTCAGTAATGTCTATAGGACAGATGTTTCTGGGACATAAGAAAGCTAGAATTACACAGTCATGAGCTGAACAAGAACTCCTCATGCCATACTGCACAGGCAAAAAATAACTATCTTTCGATGTCTGAACGTGAATTGTAGAGCAAACACAGTAAGCATTCAGCCCCAGAATATACACTGCTAGAACACAGCATTCAGTTTGGTGACCCAGTGGCATTGAATTCCACGGGATGGAATTCACGAACACCACGGGATGCTGTCCAGCCCAGTACAACCCAAAGCACACACGTACGTATGCTTGACCATGTCGCTGTTGCACACACACCCTTTAGGCAACATTCCTAGTATTAATTCATACAGACATTCGGGCAAAACAAAGGTTTTTATAATGTAGTAAGTGCATATATCGCAAACGTTTGCCATAACAAAAAACTGCTACAACTTTGCAGGCGCACAGGCCTTCAGATTTTCACAAGATGGAAACTTTATTGCCCCCTCTACAAAGTTCTCCTTAAACAGGAAGGAACCCCAAAGTTTAAGGCTCCCTCCGCCGCATCAGCCTGGGACACGTGGATGCGCTTGCAGCCGGAGACCCAGCCTGGCCCCCTCTCGTCCCCGGCAGCGAAAACCGCAGGCACCAGAAAACCCGCTCCCACGCGAACCAGCCTCACCCCGCGGCTGGGCTGTCCGGGCGCACACCAGCCCCACGCCGGGGGTCGGGGGTCGGGCCGGGCCGGGCCAGCCCCAGCGGAACCGCGCGCTCACAACTTTGCAAAGGCTCCCCGCGGCAGGCGCGGGGCGGGGCCGCCCGCCA
>VYXD01010236.1:2790322-2833932 GCA_013397195.1 Hylia prasina
GCGCTCGTGATTGGCTGCGCTGCCGCCAATCATCGTGCAGCGCGGACGGACGGCGGCGCGTGGAGCATGCCGGGAGCGGTAGTTCCCGGGAGAGCGAGCCTGTGATGGCGGTGCCGCTGCGCGGGGTAATGTCCACCTGCACCCGACGAGTCAGGACACTGCTCTCCTTTGCGGAGATTGAAGGGCCGAGGGGGTGTTCAGTGTTCCTTCTGCCCGTGAACGTGAGAGCACCCCCGGAGGCGGGAGCCATGCACGGCGCTCTCGTGCTGTAATGTAGAAATTCTTTCCGTCCTCTGCACAAAAGCGTCTACAAAACCATAAAGCCTCAAGCATGGAGAGTGCCATGCACGCGGTCAGTTGTTAAGAGTATTGGAATGATGTCCTTCATATTTAGGGCTCACAGACACCTGGTCTGCTGCCAGCTGTGAGAGAAATGGCCCATAATGTGAATCACGGAATCAATGAGGATGGAAAAGAGCTCTGGGGTCATGGAGTCCAACCTACGACTGAACACCACCTTGTCACACCCTGGCTCTAAGTGCCACATCTAGTCTTCCCTTAAATAATTGCAGGGACAGTGACTCACCACTTCCCTGGGCAGCCCATTCCAATGCCCACTCTTTCTGTGAAGAAATTCCTCCTAACACCCAACCCAAACCTCCCCTCGTGCAGTTTGTCCTCTTGTCCTGTTGGTTACCTGGGAGAGGAGGCCACACCTGGCTACAGCCTCTTTTCATGGAGTTGTGGAGAATGATAAGGCCGAGCCTCCTTTTTGCCCGGCTAAACCACCCCAGCTCCCTCACCTGCTCCTCATTGAACTCAAGAACCTTCACCATACTTGTTGTCCTTCTCTGGACACCCTCCAGTACCTTAATGTACTTCCTCAACTGAGGGGTTCAGAACTGCACCCAGTACTCGAGATGTGGTTTCACCAATGCCAAATACAGGAGAAGAATCATTTCCCTAGTCCTGCTGGCCACATTATTCCTGATATGGGGAAATTCTGAATGTAACAGGGAGTCATTGAACATGACTGACATGTATGTTTATGGGATGAGTTTTCCAACTCACTCTAGGTTATACCAGAAAGCACTGAACCCAGTTCTGTGTATAAGGTATGTGCATAATCCTTACAGTAATAAAAAATAACCCAACTGAAGAAAAAATGGGCCAAACTACCTTGGACATCTGAGAAACTGCACATTGGGAAGTGCATGGCTGGGCTTTTGTCTGTTCTGTAAAACAAATGCCACAGCGAAGCTGCAAACTACAGAACACGTCAGCCACTCTTCAAAATGAGTGAACAGCAGAAGCAGCAAGAAGCTATCATAACATGCCCAACAAACGTAGTATCAAAAAGGTTCATAACTTGAAGGGACCTTATATGCTGAAAGAAGTCCAGAGGATTTAGGAAGCTGGGTAGGGAGTAAGCAGCCCATACAAAAACAACTTGGAGCTGTAGTGAAAAGGTAGCGGAACAGGGAGAGATGGCATGGAGGAAGAGCTCCTCCTAGTGTAGTCAGCCTTTAAAAATAGACTTGAAAAATGTGAGTCACCTTTGAGAAAGCTAGACAGCTAAGGAAAGGGAAAAGATGTCTGTTGTTGCAGTTTAGTTTCAATGTAAAAAGGAGGAGATGACCATAGTATAACTTGTCATAAACTATTGTTTCCTCCTCAGTTCAGGGGTAGCAGAAGCTACCTTACCACCAGATGAAAGGGGAACCTTGATGACTTTTCTTTCCTCCCACAAATGCATCAGGACTCTCCCTTCAGGCCAACAGGCTTCCTTTCCACTTTATACACAAACAGAATACCTGTATTTAACCAGAGAACTGTTTCGGGACATTGAGCAAGGGAAGAAAATCTTACCAGCCAGGTGCCTCTCCTGCATGTTCTTTGAATCTCATTTCTCAGAGGTGTCATGACTGTTCCCCAATCTGCTTTTCAGATATGCAGATACGTCTTTAAACCTACTGTCAAATAACTGCATCATCTTCTCCGTGTAACTCGAGGGAGAGAACATTCAGAGGATAACCAGAGATGTGTTCACATATGCTTAGTCACTGTCAATGTTTTCGAGCAGCAGTACAGCAGGCAGCATCACACCTTCCATATGTTTGAGTAGGACAGTCTCTAGGGAATCGGGGCACTCTGCAGACAGCTCTGCTCTGTGACCTTGGTCAAGCCCCTTGACAAGATGGTGTCTGTTTTCCATCTTGGCTTTGTTTTTGCTTATTTAGTCTGCAAACAGAGGAAGTAGTGCCAGTCCAATAGACTCATGTGTTGGGCATGGTACTGCAGAGAACTGTGCTAGTCTAAGCCTTTTGCTGCTTCTGGGACTTATAATAAGAAAGGATAAATAAAGCTAAGAGAAGATTATAAGAACTTTCACCACATTAACATAAGAAGGTTATTTAAACTGGCAACACTGGCGGAAGAGTCACAGAAAGGCAGAATAACAGCAACAACAAACGAGGCCTCACAGAATCAAAATGATCTAACATCAAGCACACCAATTAAAAAAAAAGGGGGGGGAACGGTGATTAGCTGTCTAAAGGGAAAGCAGAAAGGGATGGAGTCTGATTTGAAGGACACATGATGAAATACTTATCAGTTCGTACACAAATAAATACTCTGTAGTTAATAATTCTGCAAGTCCCTAGCATGGAAAAGATAATGGTAAAATATTTCCTTTCTGGAAAAGTTTCTTCCTCAAACCCCAGACAGCCTTTTGTGAGCATTTTCAGATAATAGTTTGCATTCTGGAACATTTCAGATGATTCACATAATTACTAACACAATGTCATCTCACTGATACTGACTACAATCCTCAGGTTTGTTCTATTTTCCAACTATCAATTTTTGCCTTAAAAGTAGCAGTGTTCCCCTACTCCTGTGAAAATGTCTCCCCAGAAGAGTCTACTCCAGGAGTATACAGCAGCATTTCTGACTCACAAGGGTAATCCAGATATTCAGAGCAATTCCCCACCTTATGCTTGCCAATTAGTTGAATATATTCTTATTCCTTGGGGTTACCTACTTGATGCCTATTACATTCTTTAATAGAAAGAAATGACCCGTGAGCTCTGGAGACTGCAAAACAGTTATAGAACAGCACATGCTTTCTTGGGATTAAGGTCCCAATAGGTTGCTCAATAACAGTACACAAAGGACCCTCCAGTGAATTATTCTGTGTCTGTCTCCCCAAAGAGTTGGAGAGTTACTTCCAATCCTTTGAGGTTTCCCCATCTCAAAAAAAAAAAAAAGAAAAGAAAAAGAAAAAAGAAATCTGAAAGATCTCATAAGGAAGCCTGCACCCTGGTTGAAAACACTTTATTTTTCATGCTGTCCACACCAGCACAGCTTTAGCAAAACTACTTCAACCACAGATTTTGCCAGAAAAAAATCAAGAACAACTGACCTGTGAAAAAGTAACCCTTCTTTTCATTTTAACTTATTCTTCCCCCCAGTCCTAGTCATCTGAACTGTCTGTTGACCGGATAAAATGCTTCTCCCCAAGCAATTAACCTTTTTCCTCCTGCTCAGGAAGGATTAAAGCCAATTAATAGGAATCTTCCTCAGGTATTATTGAAGACCTGTCTGACCACACACATTTACACCCAGGAAAAAGATTTTTTTCCTCAGGACAGGCAGAAGGCATTTCTCTGTTTTCTGCCTGTTCACACATACTACTGTGAGTCCAGAATTATCCAAAACTATTTCAGAAATATTCAGCAGCAATGTAGAGTTTTTTTGAAAGGAAGTGTCTGTACTTCCTACCCTTTTTACAAAAAAGCAGACTGGTCACATTCACTGCTATTGTAGGCAGAAGGGCAGCCCCACCTGCATGTTACAGCTTTGAAAAACTCATCTGCATTTGCTTTCTGCCCAAACTACAACAAACAAATTGAGAGACTTCAGGGATTATTCCACTTTTAGCCCGTACTCATCTAAGAAGATTACCCACCAAGATCAGCTTCCTACTTCATTTAGCTTTTTCTGGTTAAAGGGACAGGAGGAGTCATTCAAGTCTTTGGAGTTTTTGTATTTCCTTGTTAAGTTTCTGTTAGATGAGAAGGCCATGAACTGATACAGCAGCAGCATAATAGTCTATGTGAAGTTTTTGTTACAGAGAAGATCTTTACCTGTACATGCTAAACCAAATTTTTCCTACATAAAACAAACCTGACATCCTCCTGCCTTTCACCTGTGCCTTACCAGCACTCCCATTTTACTTCCTTGTCTTGACCTTTTGTTTACTGAAGTTGCTGTGGTTGTCCCAGTATAAATGTCTGCAATCACCAGGCCTTGCCACTCTCAACAGAGATTTCCCTGCAGCTTTCCCTGAGATGCTGAGATAGAGGAAGAAGTGACAAATAGCACAGCAGGGGGCCTTTAGCAGCGTTGTGATCCTTCACAGCATCCAGCCTCTACTGAGAAGCTGCAATTAGACTAGAAAAATCGAAGTACCTCACAGTGACCTGTAGTGAAAGTGCACTGTGTACTCCTTGTCATCACACTCAGAGTCAGACACCGTGAAATTAGCACTGATGGTGCCCGGTTTTTAGCTATTAGGGTAGGACATCTGTTGCTTTCAGGTACAGCCCTCGCTCCATCTGTAGAATTCTTCACTGGAGAAAAGAGACAACAGGAACCAGTGGACTCGACTGAGAGATGAGCTTTTTTGCTCAGACAACACCAGCAGAGAAGAGATCTCAGACACTCATCCAGGTGCAGTTGAAATGGGGGAAAAGGAATTTTCACTTTGTGATGTTACAGATTGATTGCTCTGATAACCCAGCAGCTGATCTCAACCCAGTAGCTCTTATTTCAAACAACAAATATACAAACCAGAAAGCAAACAAAGCCTGGAACATTTCACTCCTTTAATTGTTTTGGTCTGGAGCCTTTGGCTTTTACGTAGTTTTCATTCTACTTATTTTTAAAGCAGTGAATGAGATCCCTATGGCTGGAACTACAAAGGAAACTGCTCCAGACATCCTCACCATTCTCCCCTAGAAGATGTTGCTGAAGTGTTTCCAAAGGTGGCCGAGTGGCCTGGAAGACAGAACACACCACCAAACCTGAGCAGAGAAAGCAGAAGAATGTCTCCACTGCTGCAGTATTTGTGCTTTACAGTCTTCTGTTTGCCTGTGAAAGAATGAGGCATCTTCATGCACTGCAGTTGGATGTTATTCATGCTCACACACCTACAAGGAACTCAGCATCTCCAACAAGATCAAAACAGAGACCCAGTGCTGTGTGTCTTAGCAGTGTTGGAGAACAGATGGAGGAGATCTCTTAGTAGATAATTACAGAAGATTTAACCACAGTGGAAAGGAGATCAGGTTAATTCTGTGGTGATTATTTTTCAGCTTGAAGCATGGCACTTCTTATCCATTTTACTAGGATGAGCACACAGCAATAATATATACAAATATCACCCCAGTACTCCAGTATCACAAACTCAATTACTATAGAGACTATCTAGGCAAGCATGTTTGTTACTCAGTGTTTGGGTACCATGCTATAGCTAGGATCATATTATCCTCACCCTACACTGACTGCCCATAACAAATTGATTTTACAGAGCCATACCTGTTTTCTAAATAAATCACTACAGCAAATTCTATTAAATTAACTATGCAGCAAATTAAGCCTATACTCAATTGAAGTAAAATAGGACATTTGTACAGCAAGAAGCTGGATGCATGATTTGCTGTTTTGCTGAGGCAGGGTCCTATTAATTGTCTAATTAACATTGTTTCAGTGGTCTTTAGGATAGAGGCCAGTTCAGTTCAGTCACTGAAGGAATATTTTCCTGAACCTCAGTTTTCACACCAAAGACGGAAAGGGCATGAAATGAGAACATTCAGCCTTGCAAAATAAAATGCACCACAAGGAAAGGTGCCAATGAACTGACAGAAGATAGAGACATACTTCATTCATCGCTGACTTTCATCAGCTGTGCTGTCATGGCATCAGTAGGGACAGGTGTATCCTGGGCTGTGTGACTCAACAGCCTTATGGTACCAGAAGTTTGATTCAACTGGCTCTCCTTCAGCTTCCACTGGGAGCTGCATGTTTCCCTGACCTCACAGTGGGAACTCACCAAGTCACATACAAAGGCCAAATGATTTTTTGAAGCCTCTGATTTGAGCTGGCTTCATTTTAGGGCTTCCAGCTTGAAATACTTTCATCCTCAGGGGTGCACAGCTGACATACGTCTAACTGGAGCCATCAGAAGAGAATCAGGAGAGAAATGTCCCAGACTGGTAAAACTTGAGTTGCTCTAAAACTATGGTCATTTTTCAAATATCTAGGCTTGAATGATAAAACCAGGAATATAAACAAGTCATCACGGCTGGGTAATGGGCAGATGAGCAAGATGACTTGAGGTCAGTGAAGTGAATAAAGTTACAGTAAATCAGGCTAAGAACAGAAGCAGAGATTTTGGGTATTAAAAACACGGACCATAAACACACAGTTTTGATTGTTTCTTTCTCTTTGCCTTTAATCTCACTGGGACAAAATAAAGCTGGGAGGATGAATGAATGTCAGATGTGAAGAAAAGCTTTCAATTTCCTATTATAAACCAGGACTAGAATAGTAAAAAGCAGCAGAGGTCAGAAATGAGATAGAGTGGAAAAAAAAGCAGCATTCACCCTCTTATTCCAGGGATAATGGTTTCAATCTGCTGGGTATGAAGAGAGACACTGGGAGAGAAAATCCAGAAGGAGCAGAATGTTTTACAGGGCCAGAGAAGGATACTGTTCATTGTACTAAACTTATGTATGGTTCACTCTGAGGTTTTGTAGCTGTAATTCTGCCATCCTACACCACAGTCTTGTACCTAAACCACAGAGAGAGTGCCCAGGCCCTGCTTTGCTGTCTGGGAAGAGTCAGAAGATAAAGGACAATTCTGGAGCCATCCAGAAGGCAAGACTTCTGTCTCCATCCCAGCGTACCCGAGAGGGGCAGATGTTTGGTTTCTGTTAGATTAAGCTTTTGGCTGGAGATTAGGCTTTGCTGTGGGTTAGCTGCTGATCCTAACTGGATAGCTTGCCTTTCTATCTGCCAAAAATGCCTAGAGTAATACACTGTCTCTTTTCGTGCAGTCTGTCAACAATCAAAATAAACACATAATATCAAAACTATGTATTTTAAATGAAATGAAAAAAAAAAAGTTGGTATGGGCAGGAATTCTCACAGTCTTTCCTCCCCACTGCTAATTTCCTCTGCTTACAAGTGCCTCCATTCTTCCTTCTGCCTGTTCAAAACTTGAAGCAAAAAGGAAATTGCTGACACCAATTCAGCCACAAAAGTGTGGATATTGAGGGACTCCAAGAAGAGCAAGACTTTCTTCTTATACACCAAGGTGGGAAGACTGATGACTTGGTAAAATGAAATTTATTATCTACATTCCACCTCAGAAACACTTCCTGACATTTACTGTTTCTGGCACCATTAACCTCTGTGCCTGAGGGCGGGGGCAGTTCGTGTTTTTAGGCCAGCAGCACTGCAGACCCATTCTGATGCCTCATATGGCTCTGCAGGTTTTGGAGGTTTTTGCTAAAACCAGTTCCTTCTCTTGTGCAGATTTCAGCACTTGAGGTAAATCCTAGTTTCCTTGGCTAATGTCTTTTCCTTACTAAAACATGAAAATTTGAAGCAGCTTTGTCTGAGGCAGGATTTAGTAATAAGTGAGCTCCGTGTTCCCTTTGGTTCTCATCCAGTGTTACTGATTTCACCATTCAGTGAGCATAAAACATTCCCTCTGTGATTTAGTAGCATTTTACACAGAGCCGCATCTAAACAAGCAAGAGGCTGCAAGCATGAGACACAGAATAACCAAGAAATTAGTCCAGACTAAGGACACTACCTTTCCCTTTTCTTCAGGAACCAACTGTAGGAAGGCCCATGTCTGTGCTGGTGCATTCTTTTGTCTTGCAAGCGGCTGGGCTGCACAGGCACTGCTTGTTGGGAGTGTCTGGCTCCAGCACTTGCCAGAACCTGGGTGAGTACCACCACCTGCCTGTGCTGGGCCAGGCTGGTCCCAGAGGCTACTGAGCACCCTGGCTGTGAGCTGGCACCCTGAAGTGCCTGTATCTGCATTTGAGTTGTACTGATACTTACAGATATTTCAGGACTGGATTTTAGACGGGCTGCTGTCAAAGTTTGGGTTGCTAAATCTCATGTCACTTCTTATTCTAGCAGGGCTTGCTCAGTCTTAATCCTTTGATATACAAAGAGATAAATTAAGAGTCATGCAGGATTGGGAGCAGGAGGAGGGAGCTTCTTTGTAAAACCTCATTAAAACATCACTGTCTTGTCAGTGGGTACAGTGAGAACCCCACGAGGGCTTTCATTGCATCTTTGGACATAATTGTCTCCCTTGCATGGTCTTCTGAGCTGACCAGTTAATGATTTCCTTGGCCAAGACATCTGCATTTCAAAAACACCCTACTGTGACAAAGTGTCCATTTCTGCCTGCCTTTACAGAAGCAGACAGTTTTCCCACACGCAAATAGCCTTTTAACAGTTCAGTGAGTAACTGCTGCTACTCTACTCATGCTCAGCCCCAATACTTGGACTGCAAGGTGGAGCAGCAGTGGGGATATTTGATCAATGCTATTGTTATAATAAAAGATATCCCTGACAAAGCTGTAGGTAAAATTTCTCTTGAGAGCAGCATTTCCTGCTGACTCCATATAGAAGGCTTGGCAGAATGCCCTGTGCTTTTCAGATATTCTTTGCTGGTAACAGAAAAATCCTCCTGCAGGGCTGAAGAGCCAGCCCCCTAAAGCCCTTGACCCTGAGTGTGTAATATCCCAGGAGACCCAACACACATGAAGAAATATAATCTTCTTGAAGCATCTGCTGTCTGTGTTGTGTTAAAATATGACTGGGATGCAGCTGTCAAATCTCCAGCTTACTCATTGCAAAGTCCTTTACAGGGCAATAAAACCCACAATCTCTATTGCTTTAAGGAGGGATATTTTATTGTAGCTGCAGCCTGAGAGGTTTCTGTATCCAACAGACATTTCACATGTCCTGGGAAGGTAACAGCACACAGCAGATGGGAAGCGGAGCCGTTTTGCGAGGTCACGGTCACGGCATCACGTGCAAATCCTTTGCCCACTGGGACCTCGTGGCGCATGAGCTGTGCTGGGGAAGCCAGGAAGAGCTTTCCTGCCTGCACAGTGACAATTGGCAGGGAGGCCTGGGAGGACAGTCTTGGCAAATGGATCAGTCTGACAGATCAGCTTTCCCGCTGGGCCTGAAAGGGTAGGAGAGATGTTTCTTTTCATAGAAGACACAGAGAAAAGGGGTGTCTCCTGTTTTTTAGATTTCTTTATATATTTTTCTGACCCTGAAGACATAGGTGTAGGGAGCAGAAAAGAGTGCTTTAAATGTAGAACTAGAAAGGAAAGAACAATCAATATGGCTTGCCAATGATACTCAGATCTGCTCTTGTTTCAGTTTTCTGTGGTTTTTTTCAACACTGTAAACTCATCTCCTTGACATCTGCCCTGCCCTTGTCTCACTCTCCCTCTTCCCTTCCCCCACTTTTCCCTTTAATGCTGGTGTCCTCATTTCCCCTTTTGTACATATGACCCCTTCACTATGCAGGGATTAGTATCTCACTCATAAATATGTGAAATAGATACGCAGATGATTTAATTTGCTGGGTTTTGTAGGGCTAGTGAGACAGACTGGCATGGGGAGAAGGGTATATTCTAGTAGGTCAGCTGAAGAAAACATCTTGGGTACAGGATGAGTAATGTGAAACACCAGCACCAGTCCAGGAGGGAGGCTTCAGGGGGCAGGGAAAAAGTAGTGAAACATAAAGGCTAGGCAAATATGGAAGAGCAGAAGAGAAAGATGTCTTTGCTTCTCCCATTTATTAGGTATCTTTCAGGGAGAAAGGACATAAGTGGGATACATGAGAAGAAAAGAGGAACCAGAAATCTACCCTGGCTGCAGTGGTTTGAGTTGTTGGTAACTCATTCAGAAGCAGATGCCAGAGGAGCCAAGAATAATGCTGGTCTAGTGAGATGGTGGCAAGCTGGGAGGGATGCAGAGGTCTGGGACAGGGGAGGAGATGGCAGTAAAAGCTGCATAAGTGGATGAGGGTGCCCAGACTGGGGACACAGCTGATCTGAACAGGGATTCCTGAGGAGGGGGAGAGTGGCCGTAAGGAGGTGACAACAAAGAGCTGGAGATAACAATGCTGTGAAGACCCAGCCGAGAAAAAATTGTCAAGTGGCAAGGATTAAGTCACCAGATCCAAAACAGGAAATAGAGATGAACACTATCGCTCTTAACAGGCAAAAAGACCTTGCCAGGAGGCAGCTAGTGAGGCAGAGAGGAAGGGCAGGATGGGCAATGGAAGATAAAGCAGAGAAATAAGGTTTAATGAACCATACATGACAGCAGTCCAGGCCACACTCACTGCTGGCTTTGCCAGTAGCCATAATGTTGCAGGCAGCCTTGCTGGGACAGTGTAACACCACAAGCTTCATGCTGGGTGCACGCCCAGAGGTCAGTGGCCAGGACAACTGCAGCCTGTGCTGTTGTTTGGAGATGTTTGTGCTACTTTCAGCAGTCATGCAGCACAAAGCCCCACCATAAGCACACTGCTGGGGGCCATGCTGCCTTTACTGCGAGATCAAAGGACAGCTGTGCTCTGCCATCACTTGTCAACCAAAGTATCATTATCATTACCATGCTAACTCCAATCAGCCCCTGCTGAAGAGCCAGTTCACCATCCAGTGACATTAAAAAGCTGTTTTGCTAGAGAATGCCAGCATCTGGCTAAGGTGGACACCTGTGTGTCACCTGAAGAGGAGCCACACAGAAGAGGCTCCTAGTGTGCCACAAGCCATGTTCCACCCTGGTGATGCTGGCATCCTCAAATCATTATCAGGAATTTACCTTCCCATGTGACAGATGGGGTTGGATGGAAAGGCACAACAGAGGTACTTCTTGGACATTTTGGTCAAGCTCTTTCATCGGTGGAACAGAGCTGGGATGTTTACTCTTACCCTTGAAAATTTCAAGAAACTTTTTTTAATGGTTACTCTCTCTGATAACTAAGCACTTACAGATCTGGTTAGGGACATGCTTACATCAATGTGACAACAAAAACACAAAGCCTGGCCTGGACAATTTGCAATATGACTGAGATTGGAGACAGCAGACAGATCCAGTGGCCAAAAGATGGAGCAGCAGAAGAACAGGATGTCTAGGTTCAACATTGCAGCCTGGGTGGGAGTACTTTTGGTTGATGCCTTAGCTGAGACAGAGGAGTGGATGGGATGGGTTTGACTCAGAAGGGTACATACTGTTCTCCTGACAATAATAGAGTCCCCAAGTCTTAACTCCCCTTTTTTAAAATATGAAGCAGGATAGTATGGTATATTTGCCTTACCTGATTTAAACACCATACATAAAACATGTTTGAAAAACCCAGGCCTAACTTCCCTCTCTGAGCTGACTGCTCGTCGATTAGAGGCTTTCATCCCAACACATCTGAGGCCATACCAAAGCACACGGACATGCAGCTTGCAAGGTCAAGAACATCCAACTTACATCTTAACATTTTTCACATGTATGTGGGCTTTATTTTGGATAGTCTCTGGATTTCATCTGCTCAAGAAAGTGGCAGTGAGGGGACAGCTAAACAGGGGATGGCTTTTCTTTGCTGGTAGAAGTTAGAATGCAGCATGTATGCCATCAGCTATGTGCATCTAAACACACTCACTATGTGTATACACATTTATGTGAAGATTGAGGTGAAATTATATATTAGTCTACATTCACTGAAACTCAGAGATTGACCAGAGAAGCTTTTTGCTGAATTTAGCCTTGAAAACCTATTGTGTACCATTGTGTGGAAGGTAGAGCAAACACACTGAACAGTAATTGCACACTTCCTGCTGTACTTGTGCCTGAAGGCAAGTGTGTGAAATGTTTTCTGCTTTTCAAAGCACTGACAACTGCAACTGTTGTGGGCTTCAATGGAAGGTACAGCTCATCAGCAATTATTTAACACAGCATTTTTGTTCAATTGCCAAGGGTGGGTTTCAGTCTTGGGGTAGGGGGGCTTGGGTACCTGTCACTGCAGCATGGGCTTGCAGTGGAGATAAAGCATGGAAAAGGACAGAATACCCCAAAGGTGTAAAGGATAAAGAGGAGCAACAGGAAGAACTGTGGTATCAGATGAGTGGTCTGACAACAGAAACAGCATCACAGATAAGCTCTGCAGTAACTGCAACACAGACTGATAAAGCAGATGGTCACCTCAGTTTAGCCTTTGACATAGCTTGTTGCCCCTAGCAATATTTACCCAAAAGTACTCTACTGATGGAGATGGGATTATGTAGCAGACAGAGGGAATCAGTCCTATTTTATACTGGGCTGCCTATCAGTTCTGACAGTACCTTCATATGCAGGCTTTGACTTGGGCAAACAGAGCAATGTCATGATGTGCACAGCCATTTCTGGGACAGCTTCACATGGTGAAAACCGGGTAGCACTTCCCCAGTTTCCCAACTTTGCTGGAATGTTATTAACTCACTCCACAAATCTGGAAACTTGGTTAAGAGGTAAAGTGTTAAACTCCCTTTTCTCTTTCTGAAATGACCTTCTGGGAACTATCAGGACATTTTCATCAGCTCCTGATCAGTGCTATTTGGAGTTAATTCTGACCCACTTCAGTAATATTTGAGAAGCAAGAATTATTTCATTAGTTTGTGAAAAGCACTTCAAAGATCCTTCAGTGAAATGTGAAAATACTATTATTTTCATTCCCAAAATACTAAGGCAAAGAACCACACTGAAATACCAATATAGAAATGTTGCAAAAGTGATTAACTACAATGGAAAGCAACATTCTTCACTGAAAAGTGTCCCGTATTTGAAAGGCAAACATCTCTAAGCATAAGCATATCTCACCTATTTAATAAATGTTGTCTCAACTGCAAATTTACGTATTTTTATTAAAGAGAAAATTGCTTGTATTTCCTTCTCTTTCTTCTGCATTATAGCATTAAAGCTATAATGGAGGACAGCATGCCAAACAACAGTATAAACAAACAGCATCACCAGATACTTAAGGGTCTTTAGCTCCTAAATTGACTAAAGCATAAATACAAACTGACGTCAAACATTTGGGATTACCATTTAAAAATTGCTGTTTTCTGAGACACTAATGAAGGCCATTCATATCAGAAAATTCAGTGCCTACAATAGGAGTGAGCTGCCCACACTCCAGAGTAAGGAGTCAAAGAAATGGTCTGCATCTCTTAGAATAAAAAACCCGCCAATTTGTTTTACACCTATGAGAAGTGCCAGATACAGACAATATGAAGAGATGCTTTCAACCTGTCTAACTCTTGAAGATTTGGGAGTGTCACCACCAGTCCTTGCTCTGCCACCACTATCAGCAGTGTTTTTATCCCCACTCTACCCATCACAGTCCTGGTACAGTGGTAGCCCACGCTGGCTGTGCACTGCAGCTGCACAGCACACCCCGTGCAATGCAGAGTGCAGTTGTGTGATGATACAGACCTGCTCCAGAGCTGTAAAAAGTCACCTTCCACATTTGGTCTTCAGGGTCTCAGTTAAACAGCTGAAATTTTAAACAAGTAAGAGCACAAGTAAGACAAGCCATGATGAAATGGCTTTTAGGACCTATATTTGCTTAATGAGCGTTAGCTTGCCCATCCCAAGGTGACATATTTTTCCACAAGGTTTTAAGTTGGGAATCACCTAGGGAGAAAGAGGACTGGAGATTTTGAATGCTCCTTCTAGTTCAGAGTAAGTTCAAGCAATCATACACTTTGGGGCAAGCAAACATTTGCGTTTCCTTAAGTAGTGAGGATTTCATTGGGAAAGCACAACTTTGTATTTGAAGATGTGGTGCCTTTGGACACTAAAGTAACCAGTGCATCCCTAGCCCCTGCCTAGGACTTCTGCCAAAACAGCACCTTTTCCTTCCACGTCTATGCTAGTTGCCCAGGGGCCAAAAGCAGAGTAGGTACTGGGGACACCACCTGCTTCTGTAACTTCCCCTCTTGTTCACAAATCAGTTTGACCAGTGGTCAAACTCTTGATGGAGCAAACCCTTGCCATCCTAGATGTAAGCTATTCCACATGGTACAAATTCACTATGAGGTCTGTGGAAGTCTTGCTTATGCTGAGCCCAAAGTTCAGAGCCGTACAGCTCTGAAAATCAAAGTTCCCATGCCCAAGTGGAGAAGAACTCTGTTAGCATAAAACCTCGAGTGGTGCCAAGGCCCCTGAGAAGCTGAAGAGCTTGCTCCATTCTCTGGGACAGAAGGTGGAAGGAAGGGAATGTCCCTTCCCCAGCAGTTGGCTCAGGACACTCCAGGGGGAGTAAGAGAAGACAGGTTCAAAGGGAGCCCATTTGCCAAACAAGGACAATTCTCATGTTCACCAGCTCTGTGACCCAAAATGGTCTTTAGGTGCTAAAGCAGCTGGGTAAGGTGGCACACATAACTAACAGCTTCTGGTTTGGTAAGGGGCCATATAAGGAGAAAAATTTCCTTTTACAACAGAGGATGGACCACAAAGGGAGTTGGTAGCTGACAGTGTGCAGGAAGGAAGGGGAAGAGAGTATTCCCCCCTCAGGTGGTTCAGCTGCATTTTGCAGGCAGAAGTTGAGGAAAAGAGCTCAGGTCTGCAAGCTTCCCTGTTGAATACAGGGCATATTGCATGTATTCAGGGCCTAGGGTAAACTAAAATAGAAAAACATTTGGTTTCACTTCACATCTTGGTTGTGGCTCATGTTTTATTTACAAAAGGGCAGAAGTTTCTATGAGTGAAGAAGAAATCCCCTTTCTTTCTCTGCAGGTTTTAGAAAACCACTCAGCAGCAGAGCAAGGCTACTGAACTCAGGACTTCAGTCATCTGCTTCCTAATTCTCAAAGTAGCTAAAGCCCTACAGTCTTTTTTACCTTTTATAGTCACAGGACTAGTCAAGCAAAATCTTGATTGGATTATTCTGCTTTAATTACAAAATGCACTCAGACCAAAGGCGCAATAGTACCTGCTACATATGTACGCATTTCTCTCAATTATAACACCAAAGACCAAAATGCCATCTGGAACTGTTGTAGATCAAACATTCCCCTCTGGCAAGATCTTTGGAGTATGAACAGATACCACAGTAATGCTTGAACTGCCTCTTGTGTGACAGACACCAGACTGTATTTATTTATCACATACTTTGAGATCCTTTAGGGTGGACTGTACATGAGATAAGCAAGAGAACGGATGTAAAACTGGAACCCTGGGGAGTCCATATCCCACCACCCCCTGGAAAAGAAAGGCAGAGATCAGGGTCGCTTTCTCTTTGCTGCAGTTAGGACAAGGTAGATAAATCACAAGGTTTTTTTATTGCTGGTGAACTCAAAACAGGCAACTTTAATCTACTGAGGAAGATACACATACAAACGTTAGGCCTTGTGCGTTTTTTTTTTTTCTTCTTAATGTAAATGTCTCTTCAACTTCAGTCCAGCTCCCGAGCTCTCACTGAGCTGCCACTGAGATCCTGGAAACGTGCTGTGGGCAGTTCTGCAAGATGTTATAAGAAGCATCACATGTATTAAAAAAGGAGATTTTGCAGAAAAGACAAAGCTCTGACAGCAGCCATGTTGCTCAGAAAGGAGAAGTCTGGCTAATCCTGCTGCATTAGGTATGTGGTATCACACATAATTAAATGATTTAAGAATTTGCCAGGTCCTTTTCTGTTTCTGGTGTGCAAGCTGCAAGTAAAGTGCACTTCTGGGTATAAATTACCACTCTATGAAGATGCAATAGCTGGGTAGTACACATCAGACACCAGTGGAAAGTCAACTACAACAGCTATTTCAATGACACAGGCAATAAGAATAATGCCCTAGGATACTAGATGATGCTGGGAAATCCTTCCAATATTTTGAGCAGTTAAATATTACATCTCTCAGCAAAACACAAAAAAGTGTCATTTATATGGGACCTTCTTAAGTACAGACAATAACAGACACGACTGCTACTGCACACCAGGTGAGCTCTGTGGACAGCCAGTCCTCCACACCACATTGCCAACTCCTTTTAACCTTTCCAAAGAGTTTTGTAACAGCTAAGGAGAAAGCAGGGATCCTAAGGATCTTTCTGTAAAGCTGAGGGTTTTACATGATGTGGGGGTGGTGTAGGAGGCAGCACAACATGACATTTAAGCTATGCTGTGAGAGGACAACCCAGCTTTAGACACTGCATTTGATGATTGTGACATAACCAGGGCCAAAATGGTGGGATCCCAACTCGCATCTGCACCTTGCAATTCTTGTTCTGCTCCAGTAGAGCTAATCTACATTATCCCACATACAAAGCCCTTTTTTTCCTCCATGTACAGTTTCAGGTAACTATTTTGCCTGGGTCTATACTCGTGAGACCAACAAGGCTGATAAACTGCATAGTGTTCCTCTGATTTCATAACACTGGCATCACAGCATCAAAAGAACTATCTGTTCAGTGTTTGTTCTCTTTTAATTTAATGAAATATAAAAGGGGAACTCTAAATACCCACCTAAGTATTCTCAGTGATTTGGGGTACATTGCATACCCAGGGCAGATTTGATTAACTCCTTGCCACCAGTGTTTTCATGTGTCCATTGCCAGCAATGGATGCCATGTGAAAAGGGGAAGGGAAGGAATAAAATAATTGCTCTCTGTGCAATACAAAAAAGGATTGACACTGTCCTGTAAGAGCAGCACCAAGAAACAATTCTACTCACAGGGCCAGCAGTGCTTTTCCTCTCAGGACTGGTTGCACCAGGGCAAGCAGCAGGTTCATAGCTGAGCACCACCTACCAGAGACAAGGGACATACATAGAACTGGCCCAACTATTTCCAAAATAAGAGTGGAATCCTACAACAGATTTGCATTTCAAGCCAAATTATCCCAAATTATCCCAGATTTGCATTTCAAGCCAAAGCTCTGCTGACTGTGGTGGAAGAACTAGAAAAATTAGTCTGGCCTTATGGGACAACTCTGGCAAACCTTCTCCATAAATCAGTTCAGGAGTGAGACATCTGACAACTGGAAACTCCATGTTTCTTGCTAACTTCAAAGGCCAAGACTTGACAGAGTGAATTACAAACTCGTGGCTGCCACTATCAAACACCTTCCCTGCACCACAACTGTCTTTGTTCTCCATAAGTGTTCCCAACAGGTTGAATTTCAAACTGTCCCTGGTGCAGGTAGGTCTACAGTGAAGCCACAGCAATTCCCCCAACTCCACCTCTTTACTGCTGCTCTCACACCCTAACTCAAAGCCTCATTCAGGCAGAGCATGAAGAAGTGCTTGCTTTTCAGAGACTGGTGTTTTGTTTTTCGTTTGTTTGGGGTTTTTTTTAGTAAATGTATCAGGCAGCATGGTTTATCTCTTGCTGCCTCTAATTACTGTCATGACAATATGTTTGTGGTTATTTAAAGCAGAATTTGAGAAAAGCAAATCCACTTGATACACTGAGCAGAACACTAGGCAGAACTGAGCCAAGGCCTGCCAGTGCTGAAGGAACACAGAAGTCAGTGCCAGAGGACCAAATGTTGGATTAACCACATGAAGGTTTTGACCTTCAAATACAATGGGCTGCAGCCAGACTAAGTCATCGACATCACCAGAAACAGGAATCCCTGGAAAGGAAGGCAGAAAAGTAGTCTTGTGGGCTATATAGTCTCTACAAGGTTTGCATGGCTGAGATGGGAGCTGGAATCTGCAGCAAGATCTGCTTTGGGGGACAAAGGAGATGGGAAGACTTGCACTATTTCTTGCGCCTTTTGCCAAGATTTAGATAGCACAGATTATGGAAAAATTCACTTGGCAATAAAGGCCTTTATTGTGGGGGGGGAAAAACACAAAGAAAAAGAGAAAAAAATTCTAGTGAGTATCAGGAGTATCAGGACTGAGATTTCAAAAAGTACAAGATCTGTATAAATTCAGCAAGATGTCCAGCACCAGATTATTTCATGGTGCAACAAAGAACCTGGGGAGAGGCCAATGGGACCTGGTGAGGGGAACACCATCTACCTCCCCAGCAGACTGCCAGTCTTAGGTACTTCTCAACAGCAGATGGATTTTGCTTGTCCCTGCAGCATCTCAGGTCCCACGGGAGGTATTGGTTGCAAGCAAGCACCTGAATATTGCCTAATGGAGTAAGCCAATCACTAACTCAGCTGGCGTGTCCGTGCCCATCCACTCATTAGGTGGGGTTTTTTTGGATGCATTTCCGCTGTAGCATTTCTTTTTTCTTCTTTCTCCACTTTAAAGTTTAAGCAAAAGGACTGCTTTCATCAGTAATAAGTTAAAATCAGAAACAACCTAACTAACAAGTAACTGATATTGGTCCTTGGAGCCCAAAGAGTAAAATCCATAGAAAATCTATTGGTTCCATTTTTTCTGGTATATCCCATGCACACCCCCAATTAGAAAAATGGGGTTTATGAATCTTATACAGCAAGGAGCAGTACCTCAGAGCCAGAGCTGACTGTCTGTGGTAGAGGTCTGGGCTCTCTCAGATTGCTAACTATGGTTCTGAGCCACTGCTCAATCTGTCTTCACGTGGCCGTTGGCCAAGCCAACGGGTGCAGTCGGGGCCCCGGGCTCGGCAGTCTCATCAAATCGTAAGCGCAGGGTGTTTCTGATCACCAGCTGCTCCATGATGAAAGAAGCACAAAACCATGGGATGGCATACTCCAGGGTGATCAGGCCCATGAAGTCAAAATCAAACTGGGAATAGTCCCATGGGCAGGCATTGAACTGGCGTAGGATGAGGCCAGTGGTGAACTCCCAGAGGTATGTCCACAGTGTGTAAATGAAGCAGCGCACTAAAATGTTACACTTGTCTTTGAGATACAGATACATCTTCTCCACAATGAGGATGGAGGTGCCATAGATGAAGAGTGCCCACACACTGGTAACACCTGGGAACTTCCAGTTGAAGTTGACCACAAACTCCCAGGCAGCTGTGAACATCACCTCACAGAAATAGCCGTGGATGGCGTAGAGGTACCATCGTGAGAAAGCGGTCAGAGGTTCTGCCGCAGCCATTCTTCTGTACTCACCCCAGCAGCACTCTGAAAGGAGGAGGGAGAGAGAGAGGTGTCAATGAGGATGTCACAAGTCCTTATCCCCCAGATGTCAACACACAAACTTGTAACAAAGGATAAATCTGAGAAAGAAGTGACTCTTATTTTCACTACAGCAGATTTTAAGTCCTGGGGAAAGGTGCCATCTTAAAGGGCTCCATGACTCCGGATGGGCCTGAACAACATATACTGCTCTGCCTGAAAAATGGGATTACATTGGCAATAAGGAGGGAGTTGATAAGTACAAGGGCTTTGCCAGGAGCAAGGCAGCAAAAGAATTCACTGGTTGCAAGTCAGCAGAAAAATACAGTCATCTTACAAGGAGCACATATCACCTGTTTGCTCATTTCAAGAAACAGCACTATACCTTACTTTTCTGATTCTACTGTGGAACAGATCAGTTGAACACAGCATTGTAAAACTGAGCCTTTCCAGCTGTTGCCTACTGTCTCCGTATCCAAAATGTTTACTGAAGTCTAAAACTGAGCTTTGATGGGAGCTACAAGGGGAACTGGAGGAGAAAATTCAGAGATTTTATACTTATAGACACCATACCTTGCACTCATTATTCAGCTGAACTTTTATTTTGCCTGTTGAAGAATTCATCCATTGTATGGCTAGCATTTGTAAAATAATTTTCTTACGGTGTCAGACTTCCTGATACCAAGTCAAAATGCACAAGAGAGCCACTGAAATCCACTCACATTTGGCTTCAGGACAGCAAAGCACAAAGGAGGAAAATAAATAGAACAGCTGAGCCCAGAGAGGGGTAGTTAGTCATGATAAATAGGAAATGAGAACAAACTCTAATTGTCTGTACAGGAAGAAATTGGTGAAGGGTTTTTGAAAAGGCACAATTTGCTTATCACTGTACCAGCACAATTAGCTTTTATACTTTCTGTAGAGATACACAAGTCTGCCATGCTACAGTCAATGACACGAGGTGATTATAAGCATAATTTTACTGAAGCCTTATAGATTTATACCACAGGATGAATTTGACCTTTCTCATTCTTAGAAACTTACTCGTTCAAGTTGAGTTTCTCTGGACTCTTTACCAAGCACTATTTAACTTCTCTGCACTTGTCAGTTCCATGGCACAATGTGCTAGGGAACGACCACACTGACTTTATGTACTGTCATTCCATGCCATCTGGAAAGAGGCTGCCCTGCCCTGTAAACACAGTGCCTCTCTGTACAAAATATTAGCATGCAACTAATAAATATTAGCATGCATGACATTCTAATAGGAGATAAGAGAAACTTCTATAAGGAAAAACAGAACTATAATAATAAACATGAAGAAGATATGCACAGGGGAATACTGAAAGTGAAAAGGACAGAGCTGTATCCATGATCCTTCACACTTCTCTTAACCAGACACACAAACAACCAAAGCCTTGACAGTTCATATGATTTGGGTGCTTGGGCAAAGACCCATTTTCTAATGGCAGAATCCATTTCCCACAGGACACTGAGCCATTATTACATGCTACAGAGAAAAGTCAACAGCACACAGTGAGCTTGTAGGTGAAAGAATAAAGAATCACTAGAGACTGCCTCATGTCTCCTAACAATTCAGTCCCAAGAAACCCTGCAAAACAGCAGAGGAGGTGGCACATGAGAAATATGCAGGAGGCACATGAGAAATATCATCAGTCCACAATATCACACAGTCCATAAGAAGATGATGCATAAGGGCACTGCAAACCAAGGAGAGTTTGTCAATGTACTGTTACTTGGTTAGCTTGCCAACACAGTTGATAAGCTGAGGACTCTGAATCCTCGTATCATTACTCCATTTTGACATAATTTCAAGAACAAGTCAAAAGTCAGAGGTACAGAAGTAAGGGAAAGCAGTAAGAAGGTGTCACGATTTAAACCAGCCAGCAACTAAGTGCCAGACAGCCACTTGCTCACTGCTCTCCAGTGGGATGGGAAGAAGAATTGGGGCGGGGGAAGGAGTAAAACTCATGGGTTAAGATGAGTTTAATAATTGAAACAAAGTAAAATGTAATAATAACATAATTAGCTCAGTTGGTTAGAGCATGATGCTAATAATGCCAAAATTGTGGGATTGATCCCTGTATGGACCATTCACTTAAGAGTTGGACTTGATGATCCTTCCATCTCAGAATATTCTGTGATGTTTCTGTAATATGTAATGTCATTACCCAGAGAAGAAAATGATTGTAAAGATTTTACCAGGTTGCCAAGGGATTGTACAGTTTTCCTCTCTTTTCTATAAGCCTAACTTTTTCACTTGTGATCCTTAGTCCTCTACAGCTTTACATGAAATGTATTTGAACTGTTAGCTGGGAGCATCCTTGTAATTTTGCAAATCTATTCACAAAGTTGGATCAAATGCACAGAGGGTCCTTCCCTCTCCCCCTCCATTTTCATTCCAAAGATCCCCTCACCAATTATTTCCATTGTCTTATACCTCCCTACAAAAGCCAAAGACTCACAGAAACATATCCAACAAGCCACGTCCTGTTCTACCCCCCACTATTTCCTCTGTGCAATGAAGATTTCTCTTTCTTGGTTTTATATCACAAACTTAATAAAAATCTATTTATTTTCCATTCTTTTTTACTGTTTGCAAAATATTTAGTCACTACACTAGATGTCTAAAAATTGAATCTAGATCAGGTCTCAGACATCTACAATACAAGTTAACCCGTTACAAAGACCAATGTTGAGTTATTTTGAATCCCATGGCTTTCGCTACAAGTGCAAAGAGACAAACATCAATGCACTGGCACTGTCTCAATATTTGCCCTCTCTACTGTCATGATTCCAGTGGGCCCAACCGCGATGCAAACTTCCTTCTTACAACATGCTTGCAAGAATCCTCACAGACTTCCTGCTGATTAGGAGCATCCCAAGACAGGGCAGATGCCAATCTGTGGTAGCCCAAACATAACTGTTCCACTGTCCTAGACATTAAGAAAATCCACAAATCACAGTTCCTCCTGTAAAAGATTTCATCCAAAATAAAACAAAAAGTATACAGTAAGACATAAAGGGAATGGAGGATACATTTAGGGGGGCTATGACAAGCCATAGCACATCACTGCACAAGCTGAGGACTGTCCAATTGAATGGTAACAAGTCACTTGAGCACTTACAGAACAATTAAAACTGCAGCTTTTCCCAAGCATCTTATTGCCCAGCCACACCAAATTATTTGGTGTCTGGTAAGCAATACTGCACAAGAAGGTCTCAAGAGAGACATAAAGGAGAAAAGTGTTGTTCTGTTGGGCAGCAATTCATGATAAAAGAATCAAGCTGAAAAGCATTACATTAGTGGGAGAAGCACCCAAACAGAAGGCCAAGACTGGATTCAGTAAGAAATACAGATTTGTGAAAAGCCTTAAGTAGATAATTGAACTTGGTGATGCAAAACTTTTAATGGAGTGACAGTAATACTGACCAAAAGGCTCTGAATGTATGGGAGCTATTCAGTCTCCTGAGGAAAACAAATGACAGTCATCACTGAGGCACTTACAATGGGATGGGCAGCAGCTTCCTGAAAATCAGAAACACAGCTGCCAGCTATGCAATTCTCAGCAGAGAGCAAACAATGCATGGAGACTGCTCATGGATGACCATGCTTCCACTGAGGCTGCTCACATTGTGTGCTGTTTTGGGGAAAATAGGGAGCTTCTAAACTCAAAGTTTTGAAAATGCTTTCCATCACCAGCAAATTATATTTCAAATAGTTAAAACAGAAATAGTTCCTCTAATACAAAGTTATTAGGAAACCTGAGCTAGGCTAGCACAAAATTTTTCCTTCTTTCTCTAGTGGGACCTTTTTTCCCAACTTGCTGGGAAGAAAAAAAAAGGCAAGTCTGTGGAAACCATACATGGACCTCCAAGAACACTCAGTCATTTCCCTGACTGACCTGCCTGGGTGCATAACTCTGCTGGCAACCAAGGGGCCAAGAGCCCACTCCACCTATACAGGAAACAAGCACAGACCTAACAGGGGAAGTATATGAAGGACTAGTTTCTCTACAGAAATCTGGTTGCAACAACAAGTTCACTGAGGACACGCAGCTGAGAGGAGTAGCCAATACCCGCTAGGGCTGTGCAGCCCTTCAGAAGAATCTCAACAGGTTGGAGAGATGGGCAGAGAAGAACTGCCTGAAATTCAAGACAAATGCAGGGTCCTACACCTGATGAAGAGTAACTCCACACAAGGACAAGAGGCAATGGGCAGAAACCGCTGCAGGAAGTTCCACCTGAATATGAGGAAGAACTTCATTACTCTGTGGGTGATCAAGCATTGGACAGATTGCCCAGAGAGGTTGCAGAGTCTCCCTCACTGCAGATATTCAACATATTCAAGAACTGTCTGGATGCAATGCTGTGCCATGTGCTCCAGGATGACCCTGCTTGAGCAGGGAGTTTGGACCAGATGACCCTGTGTGATCCCTCCCAACCTGACCCATTCTGCAATCAGGGCAGGACCTTGACTTATGGCTGCAAGAAAGCGCCAAGATTACACTTTAATATTTTATATTTTCTGCTCTGAAATGGATATTAATAATCCCCTAGGTTGAGGTAAGATACAGATAAAACTGATGCACCAGGCCAAGTAAGGAGAAAGGACTTATAGACTGCCCCACTTCACGAGAGACCTGTCTGTGCAAGAGGAGCACTTCCATACTCACATTCACTTTTGCAGGTGATGCAGCCTTGGCAGGCAAGAGGGAAGTGATCAGAAGATGGACTGTCTCCTGACCAAGAAATAATGGTAGATTTTCTCACACAAGCACTGCAGGGGAGGGAGACCTCAGTGGATGTCGCATTCATGCCTCATTAATGCCTGGCTCATTTTTTCAAAGCTCTCCTTTGCAGCGGCTTTCTGCCCATTTCCCCACTACCAAGCCAAACTGTGCTTAAAAAAAAAAATCTCCTGCAGGTTGTCTTTATTCCCTTTAATTCAGCAGAATTATTTAGATGCTCTTGATGAATGTAATGAGACCTCCTCAAGAAACTCTGAATTAATTCTGAAATGCTCATAAAAGAAAAAAACAAACAAAAATCTCCATGAGACAATTCCCCTAATGAATTCTGAGTCTATGAATTCTGTCAGCTAATTGATCCACCGTAGGTGAACTTGAACTACTGCAGCATGTTTCATACTCATAGTGCCCAGTTATTTCTGCAAGTTAAAAAGTTACAGCACAGTGTAATTTTACAAATTTGTATTTACTAATATTTAGTTCTATAAATTGCATGTTCATATTTCTAAGAAATGCCTTAGGGATATATAACCCTATGTTATATATCATAATTACTCATAAATTTGAAAAAGTGCAAGCAAAGGAGACACATACACAGTAGGATACTTCAGTTTCTCCAAACGAGAGGACCATGAGCAGCAGACCAAGCTGAAGTCCTCTCCCTGCCCACGAGCTGTACTGCTAATGCCCTCCTTCCTCAGATCCTTATTACCCAAACAGTACTTATGTAAAAATAACTGTTTCTCATTACTTTTTAATTACTTTCATTGGCACATCCTTGTAGCTACTATGTTTTTTCTTCAGACCGGGGAAATCAGATGTGTATCTGCTTTCTGCTTTAGCAAGGGTTACAGTACATACCAGAATGTGTTGGTGAAAACAGACATGCATTTTTGGGCAATACCTGTTTAAGTGTAATTCTTCTTATTTTGCATTTTCCCTGTGAGTATACACCTAACAAGCATACCTTTGCAAGCATGGACAATATTCAAAGAATATGCTGCAAATCTGGCTTCAACATTTTCACAGAGGTCTCACACACTATTAGAAGTAAAGGTTTACAGAACAGTAGATGTGTACAGAACACTAGGTACTAGATTTGGCCCCAAGACATTAGTTCATGAGTGTTTAAAGATTTATACAGTAAAGTCTTAGCGGTACTTATGTGCTAAAGTCATAACTCTGAGAAGATATTCATCCTTCAGGTAACTGAGAGCCTCAATTATCTGTGGCTCAGAAAATAGGATTTCAACTATACTGAAGTGTGGAAGAGCTCCAGCAGATCGATTAATCAAGCCCTGCAATGAAGCTAAAAGCATGCCACAGATGTCTCCAAATAGACTCTCAGTGCTTTCAGGAAGGATCTGGAGCCCTTGGATTTTGGTCAGTTCTGAGTCATCTGTTTTTGCTGCTTCTTTGTCTGGACTCTACATCCATCAGGATGCACACTGTCTCCCACATACTCCAGGGTAAGAAAGCACAGTCTATTTCTTATCTGCATTTTCCCCTCATTTTTGTCTCCAGCTCCTTTCCCATAGAAGGCACATAATTTCCCTGCCATTCCCTGTTTTCTTGTTCCCTTGCCCAGTTCACTCTGTACCTGCTGGCAGCCTCTGATCCCTGTCTATCTCTCAAATCTGGCCCGAAGAGAATTGGGATACAGTAAAAAAGAATGACGACAAAAGGAGATTAAATGAATCCAATTACCAGACTAACACAAAAGGATGGGGAAGTGTAGTTCTTAGCAGTAAGGCCTGTGTGTGGGCTGCCCAGAAGGTACCATTTCACAACAGAAAGGAGGAAGGTAGGGTTTTCTTGGGAAGGAGTGTAGAGTGAGGTTAGCTTCTCAAAGGACAAAGAGAAAATATGAAGACCTTGTTTAAAGAATAGCTTTCTGACTAAGGTGATCTCACGAATGGCAGTAGAAGTGCAGAAAGTGGAGACTTTCCATGTCCTGCCACACACATAGCAGGAAATGTTGTGTTACATGAACACACCTTAGCCCACAGTTGAGAACAGATTAAGGCAGTAGCTCCTTACTAACAGTGACCAAAAGGAATATTTCGTTTGTACCTGACAGAAGTTAAGATCCCCAAGAGTCATGCAAGTAGCAGACTTGAAAGACACAGTCATTTTATGAAAAATGACTGAATCTAAACTTGACATCTACAAGTATTGAGCCCAAATCTCCCCAGCATCTCCTTCAGGTAAGGTCATGTTGCTCTCCAAGCCTGTTGCTATAAGGCTCTTGTGCCTTACCTGTTGCCCTTCCCTGTTTGGAAAAGCTGCCCTGAATTCCCAACATTTGCTGATACTATGGTTCTCAAAACAGGCAAATGTCCAGCAAGAGCCCAAGTGCCCCTGATGTGGCTCTAGTCCAAAGCAGAGAATTGGAAACCAGGACTCTCCTATAGGAGCAGGCACAGCTTCCCATTTCCACTGAGGAGAAGGGAGCCAGCATTATGGAAGGTCTGTCCCCAAGGAGATGGCATGTCCAGGGGGCACAATCTGCTTTGAGATTCTGTATCAGCCATCCTTCAGTTCTGGGTGCTTAGTTGCTGGATTCACAATTATCTTAACCTGGACAGTTGACTTCTTTCTCTGCAGCAAGAGCAGACCTGAGTTCCTAGAACCCAGTTTTCAAAAAGTGACACAGGTTCACACACCATGACTTCAGGCCTAGGTCTGAGCACTTAGAGAATTTCGTATAACCATTTCATGCACACATGCATACAGAGGTCTAAATTAATGAATGAATTTCAGGCACTTAACAAAGGGACCTTACGAGCTTTGTTTCCCTACAGGCTCCCATTTGTAGTTACTAGAGCTTGTGAAGGCAGCTAGAGGTGGGCACATTCTGAAGACAAAAGTGGAGTTTGATCATTCCTGATGCAATCTTTCCTGCGTCTTTCCAGTACCTTCTTAGAGGTGCTTAAAGTATGTACAACACTGATTTATTCACCTCTGTGAAATATTTCAGGTCTTATCAAACAAGATTTTTTCTTTATCTTGCTTTCCTTCTGGGCAACAATAGAAACCTCATGCCTCTGGGCAACATGCCAGTTTAACAAAGATGCCAGTTCGCATCTGTGTATTGGGAACTGTCTTGTATTAAGACTAGAAAAGAATTCCTCAATTTTACATAAAATGGTTTGATACTGCTCACACTGGACACCAAAAATAGCCTTCTTGAAAAGCCCCAAACCTTAAATTCTTTTTAAACCATCTTTAAAATCTGCTCAACAAACAGAACATCAGGTGACCAATACCAAATAGAACCAGAGAGGCACCATATGTTTTCTTGTCCATGTTTATGTAAGATGCTTAAGAGTTGTCATTTTCATGCCTGAATTGTGCATCCACTATTGGCAGTCCTGGAGACACATACTCTGATCAGCTATCCATTCCTTTTTAGATGTACAGAAACTTGCAGCATACCAGGACTTCCATGACAATCACTAGATATCAAGCAATACACTCTTGGTAGAATGAGAAAGAATGTAAGTTTTTGTCTCCTGCTAAAACAACCTAAATATCATTCCATAACATAACTAGTCGTGATACATGCAACAACAAAC
The DNA here is from genome assembly GCA_013397195.1 of Hylia prasina. NCBI lineage: Eukaryota > Metazoa > Chordata > Aves > Passeriformes > Sylviidae > Hylia > Hylia prasina. The sequence goes on from VYXD01010236.1 coordinate 2,817,814, forward strand.
CCATCCCATTACACATAGACCACAAAGCCCTATCTGCACAACAGTTCATAGCAATGCCAAGGTGTTCAAAGTGTTAACATTTTCAAATATACTTGTTTTGCATAGGCTTGTACTAACTTAGAAGCCAGATTACACTGCAGCTAAGCAACTTGCTTCACTGTGTCTTCACTCTCTCTGAGAGTTCCCACAGCTGTAAAGATATGCAAAGTTAATTTAAATATTACATATGCAAAGTGAACTTTTAAATGAATGTGCCTCAGCCAAGGCAGTGCTGCATGCGTGGCATAGAGATAAAAGTTCTAGCAGTGTACATCTGTGCCTGAAAAGAAATGGAGGGTGACTTTTGCCATTCCATGCTCATAGTAGTTTTTTGGGGTATTTCCTATGTCTAAGTCGCCCTTCTGAGTCACCTGTGGTTAGATACTCTGGCAGCACAGTACAAGATGCAAAGTTCTGCACTGCATCCACAACACTGACAGATCTTCCTTCTCCTGCTGAGAATACAATGACCAGTATATAAAAGAATAAGGAGCATCTTCTTATCCACGGAAGCAGCCTCCATTCAGCAGTCCTCGTTCATGTTTTCCCTAGTACAGCCAAGGCATGTAAAAAAAAGTTCCAAGAGTCTGGCTAAGAGCAGACTGGACATGAGAGGATGCTGAGAAAAAGTGAATCTCTTCTACAGAGCTGCATGAAGGCTCAGCAGTCAAAAAGCAGGGAATGTTAAGAGACCCACTCCAACTTTCATCCTGGGAGTACTAAAACTAAAATATCCACTAGACTACAGTAGCTCTCCCAAAGTAATTCGAAAAGGCATTGAGACTGACAGATAGTACAAAGAATAAAAATTTTCAGTTCCTCCAAACATGCTAGATAGAACTTAAAGACTAGCAGCAAAAAAAAAAAAGAATGCAAAAGTATGCACACAGGATGCTAAATGTAGCTGGGACGAGTGGATAAACAGAAAATTAGGAATATATTAGGGGTTTTGGCAAGTTGCGGAACAAGAAGCAACACGCATGCCCAAAGAAAAATTCAAGGAATGGTCGTATTGGGGCACTCAGTAACTACAACCAGAGATCCCTTTACATGACCCTCCAGGACCATAAAAGGTCTTCCAGTAGGAGGCAGATGCATGCAAATTAGTTCCAGGGAAAGTGATGTTTATGTACTAGTTAGGAAGTACACTGTCATGAATGCATATAATCAGGGTGGAATAAATACCCTGTGGTAAAGTTTCACGATACACATTTGATTAGAGGAGATACCCTCTCAAAGTGTCCAGCATTGTAATAAAAAATGCCTGCTTTCTGATATTTCAAATTGTGTTAAAAGGTTTCTTTTCTGTCTGTTTGGAATCACTACAAGGAAGTGAAGCAAGTAGAAGCCAGGACTCAGATGGAGAAGCAAAAGGACCTTCCTAAGTCAGTGCCAAGGTGGCTACATTAGTGGGGCTGTTGAGCAGCTGTGCTGCCTCATGAAGCAATATGCAAACTGATGCAAGTCTTGTAGTGAGCCATGCTGGCCCTAAGAGAGGCACAAGGGGCAAAAAGTGCAGTGAACTAACACAGGACTGATGAAACTTCTGCTTTACTACCAGGTTTGCCATAATCTGCAATGTGACCTTGCACATGTCACTCCACCTCTCTGTGCCTCTGACTGCCATCTGGCTGATTAGGCTAAACTGTTTGGTGTGAGGGCTGAACCTAATTATAGAATGGGCTGGCAGGTAGCAAAAATAGTTACCTATACTGACAAAAGTCATCAGGAAAACTGAAATACAAGGAGCAACTGAATCCAGTCGCTAGCAGAAGTGCCAAGTTGAGGTGCAGTCAAAAAGGCTGGATAACTAGGCACCTCTTAGCACCAGTCTCATTTGCTCAGTCATCTATGTCACATGTATTCCCAAGTTTAGCAAACTATTTCTTTCAGGCAGCCTGAAGGTGCATCTTTAAGCCAGACACAAGCATTTGTTATTTAACAGCATATTCGATAAGTTTCTCTGTACAGCACTTAAGAGTGAGTAATTAAAGGAAGCATTTCTGCAGCAGAGTTTCTCATTAGCAACCTAATTAGCCTTCTGAAAATAATTAACATTCCTTTCTATAAAGAGAACAGATGACCCATTACATCCATTAGACAAGCAAAACAAATGCTGAAGGTAAGGAAGATTTGTTCAGGGAGACAGCAAGAAAGCATCCAGCAGCAGTACAAGTAAAAAAGAAGAAGATGAGGCACAAATACTTGTGAACCATGAAGACTGGAAAATGCAAGTGTGTGTGCAGGACTAGTATGTGCAAAACTGCCTGATGTGTGCATGCAACATTCACATTGAGCATTTTCCTTCCTCTGCCTCTACCCACTGGTAATCTCCTCACTAAGATGCTGAAAAATTCCACTTCTAACTTGTTTTGAAAGCCAGAATTAATCAACCATTCACAGTCAGAAACAGCTCTCTCCACATGCAAAAATTCCCCAAGGATCATGTATTTTGACTCTAAAAATGGCTGTTAAAATAAAGCATGATTTAATGTCAGATACAGGGACAAGTGAGTTGATGTCTATGAACAGCATGAAATTCTCCTGTCAAGTTTCACAGGGTGGTGTTTGACCAGTTAGTGTAACCTGGAAGAGTTATGCATATGTTTCCTGACCAGTGCATGTTTGAAATCAGTGTGGCTGCAGAGGCACAGGCACCGGTGTTGTGGGATGTGTGTGTATATACAGATGACAGAAAGCAAAGGACAGAGGTCCATATATCACTGCCTGGTGCAGGAACAGCTGGATGCACTGTTCCAATGCAGAACAACAGAAAAAAGTGTAATGAGATGAGCTTCTAAACATTCACATATTCAGGCAACATAGCAAGCATAACAATTTACAAAAACGCAGCTGCATTTTCAGCCAGTTCCACGTTTGATACATACTTACATTTCCCTGGCAGGAAAGCTGAACACTCTCATAGCCTTCAAGTGTGATTGCAGTGAGGGCAAAGCTCAGTCGCACAAAAGCTTCTATAGCTACATCACTATGGAAACCACAAATCCATTGCGTGCTCTGTTTGTCTACTTCTTTCACTGATGAAAAATAAAGAAAAGGTATGCTTCCAGTTTATCACCTTTCCACTTTGTTCAAGACCATAGGATGACAAACACATTTTACCCTCTTCAGAAGCAACCCTTTCTTCCTTGACAGCTGTGAAATCTACCCAGCCTCTCAACCCAGCAGGGCAGTCAATCCCCTCAGCATGCTTCCACCACTTTTTTTAGTGAGGACTCTTCAAACACAGTCTGGGATTTTATCTTAGCCTCCACAGTTTCCCTCAGCATCTGGACTAGGACAACTCCAAAGGTGACTCACTCTAAGGCATATCCAGCTGGCTGATACAATGAGAAGCTGAAAACTGTTCTGAACACAAGTATGGTGTTTTGTTTTGACAGAAGTAACATTCCCTTCCTTTCCAATAAGCTCTTTAAGAATATTTGAAGTGCTCTCAAAATGCAGTAGGGCACATTACAAGACAGCTGTAAATGCAAAGGTTGAACTTCTGCTTTAAGAAGACCATCATTCCTACAGCTGTTGCTAGTTACAGGTAGCTTTTCCCACACTAAAAATCAGAATACATCTCAGCAAAAGCCTAATAGCCAAGAGCAATTCTGAGAGATGCAGAAGAAAAAATGGGGAAAATGCTCAAAAATCTGCAATATGGCATGGATAGTGCAGCCTGGATATGCAAAATGGCAGAAGGAACCTTCATACCAACCAGTGGGAAGAAAAAAAGCAAAAAAAATAGTTAAACCCCCTCTGCATCTAAGTATGTGCACTTTAAGCTGAAGAATAGCTTCTGAACAAACCTTCAGCAACACCTTCTCTCACAGTGGGCACCTCTTACCTGAGCCCAGAGCAGTTCATGGAAGAGTTGGAGGAGAATTGAGCCTCTGCAGCTCTGTAAATCTTCAGTGCCTCTCAAATTCAACTGCCAGCTATATTACATCGACAAATGCCTACCAGTAAATGAGTTGAGAAAAACTATGTGTTACAGATACTCCCAAGCAGCCATTAAATACCTTCATCTCCACTAGAGCACTCTGCATGGACTGAAAAATCCTGCCTGTGCTCAGGGAACTTTTAACAGAGGACGCTTTGGCTTCTCAGCAAGAGGGAGTTAGGAACAAACTGACATAGTCTAAGTTCTCTTACAAAAACCAAAGCAATGCTACACAAAAGATGCAGCCCTCCCACCTCCCTTCTGGTCCCCAAAATGGGCCAGGGCAGCCATGGCTGCCATCCTGCTCCTAACTCACTGCCCTCACCTCACAGACAATTCCAGGCTGGCATTACCAGATGTGTCCCCAGTTCGTTGGTATTACAAGTATTCCCACCAACAGCCCACTGGATGATAAGAGGTTACTTCTGTGTCCTCAAAGATGTCACAACAATGCCCAAGGCAGTTTAATGAAGGACAAGCTCAAGAGCGGTGATCACAGTCTGCAGGGTCTTGTCCCCATGGCTTTGAACACACATCTGTCTGCATCTCCAACAGAGAGCATCCTGAACAGCCTGAGTGGATGGAACCTACAGGAGGCATTGGAGGAATGAATCATTCATAGTCTTGCTCTGCTGCCAATGGATCTGTGTTTTCTTGTACCCATACAGCGCTCAGTTTTTGTTTTAACAGTAATAGGAGACTTCTGTGCTACACTTGATGGTTCTTGAGGGCAGGCAAGAAGCAGCATTTGCCCTACTCACACCAGTAGTACCACACACCAGAGCACTTGCCAGACACAGCTTTCTTCAGAAATACTCATGACTGCATCACTGAAACAGCTGGACTCTTACAAAGCTCAGTCCATCACCAGCTGCCTTCTCAGGAAGCCGCTGACATTTGCTTTGTTATAACATTGCAGCACTAGTCTGGACTTTGCCACCAATAGATGACACTTGGTGACCAACTGAAGCCCGGTAATCAGCAACACAATGGGCAGCAAAATCACAGCTGGAGCTCTAGGCAGGAGCTGACCCTGCTTAGCCACACTGTTAGCACTGCCACAATTAAGTCTATTGCTTTCCTTCAGCATCTGACTGCTCCCCAGTCACAGAGAGGATCAGGGGTCTATCAGCAAGAATACCCAGAGGAGTGCGACGAGAATAACCCAACACAGGATCTTCTGGGCACCACAACTAGGAGAGTGTAATGAGACACCTGAGACAGGACAGAGGGAGGAATGACAGTGCTACATGTATCTGAAGTTTATACATGTGTAGCACCTACATATTCAAAGTGAGTTCCTAGCTAGAAATAAAGTACTGTGCACAACCTCCCCAGGAAAGCTGATCCTCAACAGGGAAAGCAATATTGTGGCCTGAACCATGCCACATATTGCAGACACAAAGAGCGTGTCAAAAATGCTGCAGGGTCTGGAAATTGTTCTGGTCCCACAATGTCCACCCCACTAACCAGAATCAATATAAACTTTTGCTCTGGGATATAAATCACCCTTCCAAATTGACAGCATTTTACATGCACTCTGTGGAAGTGTAACTGATTGCCACAGCCTACAGCACAGAGAGTGGCAAGATGAGTCTAAGATTAGTAAAGTAACACACTGGTGAATCAGGTGCAGAGACTGCACTGCTTGTTAGGGCCAGGAATAGATTCCTCATCATCCGACTCACACCTGTGCTTTCACAGGAGAGAGCAACCCCCTGTTCTTTACCTACTGCTCTGGTTTAGCTCAGAGATACTGTTCCACTGTCCTGATTGTTTTAACTGCCTAAGGCTAACAGAGTGTGAGGTTTTAAAGAGACAATAACACTGAAAAGCTTGGCTGAATAAATTACAAGCAATCAGAATTACGTGACTCACAGCAGACAGAAATCAAGGGTGCTGTCTGCAAATGGCAACCTTACACCTCCAGAAAAGAACTTGAGGTTTAAACTGATGGAAATAACTTTGCATGCTGCATACTTAAATTTCAGAGGTCCCATCTACCATGCAGTCAGCTCTGTACTCAGACAACTCCTCAGTTTTTCTGGTCTACAAGTGCAGTCCCACCAGTTTTAGCCTCCAGACCTTACCTTTTCTGGGGAGGGATCCTGGAGCTCTCCCACTCTTTGGCCAGCTCCTAATTCACAACATTCACAGGTAGACTAGGCTGTCTCCAGCAAGTCCAAGGGGTTTCAGATGCCAGCTGTTTTCAGCCCAGGTGCGTGTGACCAACAGGTAATACAGCAACCAGACAGCCTTCCTAAACCAAAAAAGTACATTTTAATCTTAATACAGCACAACACAAGAGAGGTTTTAAACACTGAACAAGCTACGTGTATGGATAGCTTAGCTCCAGTACATTGGGTCCTGGAAGACCTGACTTCTTCAGAGCCCCCAAACAGCACCTGGACCTGCCCCTTGCCCAGGGCGGCACCCTGACAGCTGCCTCTCCTCGGGTGAGGCTCAGCCTTTCTGCTCTCCACTGTCCTTCTGGATCTCAGCCACAGCAAATACCCGGAGCAATTGGAGTCAGTGACCAAAGGTTCACTGCTACCATCTCAGCCCAGGTCTCAATTAACCCTTGCAGTGTCTGCCAGAAATTGCTTTACCTCTGTTTTCCCCATCAATGTCTCGATTTTTCAAGTAAGCTTCACTGCTTACACCTTTTAACCCCCATCCTATCTCTCCTAACATTGCCTCATCTTCCCCAATCTCTTGTCCTCACTTCTCCAATCAACACACTTTTGTTCTCTCTTCCCCATTCCAGGACAGAGTGTGGACTTCATGTAAGCATGCCCTTGCCACTGCCACCCCCCAGCACCCCAACCTGTTCCTGGGGGCACTGCCACTTAGGTCCCTGCTCCAGTGATCTGACTGCCTTTCACCTCCATATTGGGCTCAGGCAGCACAGCTGCGTGATCCAAGAAAGTGAAACCCATGAGCTGGGGCTCTCCTTCTCTTCAAATGCTGACATTTAGGATGCCACATTCCTGCTTTTCACAGAAATCATGCCTCGAGGTGACAGCTTCAACATGCAAGTATCCAACACCTTATTTACATCAGCCTCACAGCTCTTACAACCCAAAGGCTTGTCTATACATAGCATTTTTCTGGATTAATTGCATATGAAGAAGTTAAAGGAAGGACGCTTATGTGTCAGACTGTGACAAACGAGTTCTTCACTTCACGTTATCCTAATGACAGCATTTTTGAGCACCGAAATCCAAGAGGAATTTGAGAGACATTTTCCTTAATAAACAAAACAAAACAAACCTACACTGTTTTTATTTGAATGAGACTGAACTACAAAACCACTCCAATTAAAAATGCAGATTAAATAACTAAATGTCCCCCAAAAAAATCTTCCCAATGAGATTAATGTAGCAATGAATAGCATAAACCACTAATTAAATCAATGCAATACAGGTATTATTGAGACACACCTAGCATCTTCTGTCTGTGCACTGAAGCTTGCATCTACTTTGGAGTCTCTGTTATCATGAGAAATAGTTGCTATTTTACTAGCTACATATTTGTATATCAGACTGGGAAAGAACTTGTTTGTTGTCTAGCTTTGGTATAAATTTTTGTCATATCAATGTTCCTAAAAATTATTTGCACGTAATCCATTTTCTTTATATGCATTTTGCTACAGTTGGATATTTGCCACAGATTTCTACTGAACTATTTATCAGACATATGCAAACCAAATTTCAAAAGACATTTCCCTAGAATCACAGGAACACTGAGAATGCTTTTTACAGAGATGTACTTGTCTATAATTTGATATGTAAAAGACTGAGGAACAAAATCATACAAAATAAGCAACTGCAACACACTCCCAACTCCTTAATGCAGAAACACCAACATTACAAAAGGCTTCAAGCCAACCTAACTTTAGAACGACACCGTTCTGTTCAGTCCATCCCTTTCCCTGGCACCAGAGCTCAGGCCACCCATGGGGGTTCACCTGGAGCCACACCAAGGAACCCATCAGCCCTCTGAATGCTACCCCATGCTACCCAAAAGCCTGCTAATTTTCTGCTGTATCATCATTTCTCAGACTTGGCTCACAGCACACAGCTCAGCAAGAAGTTCCCTTTTCACAAAATACTTCATTAGTTTGAATTCCAAGTGCTGGAGAAACCACACCTCTGGTTACAAATGCATCTACACTTGAAAGAAAACACTCATTGAAGAAAATCTTCATTAGTAAAGACTATGTCATAATACACCTGAGCAGAGCAATAGAGCTGAAGAGAAAGATTTGACCTTAAGGCTCTCATGATTAATACAAAGCTTAAGCTGTTCAGAAAATGGGATTTGGTTTTTGTTTTGTATATAAATGGACCTTCTGTGTCAAAATACTAATGATTAAAAATGTGTAGTGTTTTTAAGAAGGGAGAATCAAAAAAAAACAGAGTAGTGTGAACATCCACTTGCATACACAAAAATAGTTTAAAGCTAAAATCTCAAACTTCCCACAGCACTTCCTGCTCTGACTGTTCCTCTGACACAGACACCAACTTTTCCTGGCGTCAGCAGGTTGGGGACTGCACATGAGCATAATCTAGCAGTACTGCTCATCAAATAAGAATACAAAGAAAAGCAAACTAAAAGGAAAGCAAATTTCTAACTGGAAAGTGGTTAGTTGTGCATTCCTTCAACTGTGTATTTTAGTATTAACATCCCTTCATTATTTCTACAGTTCTCTACAAAGAAATCTCAGGTCCATGCAACTAACCGTTGTCAGCTGCCCAACAGAAAAATCAAGCCACAACATTACTCCATGACTTATCTGAGATTCTCCTGGGAAGAAAGTGCCAAATTTGGAAACAGAAAGTATGTGTCTTCTCAGAAACTTGCCCTGTTTTGGCAGGACTTACACAGAGGATGATGCAGATCTCCCTTTTAACTGAAGTACCACCATTTCTCTTGATGAAGACTTCTGAACCTGTCCCTACACTGGACTGAAATACTGCAGAGAGACACGTAGGACACAGTCCCTCATCTCCTGAAATGCAAATGCCATTTGCTCCTTCTGGAACAACAACAAAAAATTGGTAAACCAATTCTGTAAAACAACAACTTGCAGTTACCCAAGGAAAACAAGTTATTTTAAGGTTATGTGCATCCTTTCCTAGATATATCTACATAAGACCCCTAGCTCTACTGAAAACTTCTGTCAAAGCCCTAAGAAGCACACTAGACCTCTGGAGTTTCAGATTTCTTCTAAAAGCCATGCCACCACACAACAGCTGAAGAGGCTTGGGCAGATGCCTGCATCCCCACACAACAGTCTCTGCAAATGCTTCTGTGGGTATTTATTGCCAAAACCAAAAATGCATTTAAATAACTTCCAAGAGTCTTTATTTTTTGCTGTTGTTATCTTGCAATATCTTTGAAAAAGAAATTAAATTCAGGTTTCAAACAAACACACAACTGAATTCCCTCATGCTGTCTTCCATTATTAGACTATGACTTTTTCCTCTGTGTACACTCATCCCTGCTTATGTTCCTTCCATTCGGCTTCTGCAAAGGCAATGAAAATGAACCAGCTGGATTTACATTCATATTTTCATGAACTACCATGGCTCTCAATATTTTTGGGCCAAGGGACCACAATGAGTGTTTTAATACTTCTCACAGCTTTCCATGTATTGCTGTCATATACCTTTTAACAAAAATCTCTCACCCATTGTCCTAATTTTCACAGTCCCAAGGATGAGCTCTGACCTACTTGTAAGCTGTTGAACCATCGAACACTCACAGACCCATTGCAGGGAATGGTTATTTACTCATATATGCTCACACACCATTCATTATCTTTGAGAGCTCATCTAACTTTTGTTCTTGTTTTCAGGTTTGGTGAATACTTTTCTCTAAAACTGGGGTCAAATCTGACCTCACAATACGGCAGACTAAGCAGGAGATGAGTTAAAAAGGAGCAATTCTTACAAAACTCCACCTACACTTTCTTTATGAAGAAGTACAGAACCCATGTTATATCATGAAACACACTCACTGGCTTTTTGGCAATTGAAGGCAGAGTACTGTTGCCTGGCAACTTATCTGATTACCATTTTTTCAAGTATCACAGGCACACTTAGATATATTGCATAATAATGTCTCACTTTTATGCAGCCTAACCCAATGGGAAAAAAAAAGAGGGGGATAGGGGCAGGAAAGCTACCAGAATTCATGTCTTTCTTTTTGGGAAAAAAAGTACAAGCCAGTAGCTCAAAACCAGGTTGAAACATTAGTATTCCTGAATTTTATTCCTGCCTTTCCTGGCTTGCTGAATGTGCTTATACAAGCATTTTACTTTATCTCCTTGTCTGCAAAATGACACTAATAATACCAGCCTCAGAGAGACACACTGAAAATTCATTAAGAACAGAGAGATTCTCAAATGAAAGACACAGTGGAAGTGCCGTGTTAGCACTTACATCTTTTTAGTACTCCAAACGTAAGCGCAGCAAATGTTCATCATTGTCATGACATTGTCCAGTCCTTGTTTCTCAAACCAAGGCAACTACATTTCTCACATCAGAATGGGACACTTTCCCACTTTCTATGTCTGATATGTAGCTGGGGAAAGAAAAAAATAAAACAAAAAACCTACTCCCACTGCCCCACACAAAAGGCAGCATACCCCAACTTGGAGTAAGTGTCTAAGAGAAGGACCTGGATTCTAGAAATTAACCTTTCATACATCCACAATTTAATAAGACAATATAAATAATGAATAGCCTTCTTTCTATATGCACCTCAGTATTCCACTGCACAGGAAATGGCTTAGCTGCCTAGGGCACTCCTAATACCATGCTAACCTCTGTCAGCTCAAGTGCCTGAGGTTGATGGTTTGGAAAGTGTCTCATCTCCATGGTAAAGTATTAAGCAGTAAAGGAAAACCAAGCTCAGTATTTCTAAGGAATCATTACATTACCTTCACAGCAGCTCTTCTCTCCCTAGTAAGACATTCAAGCATTTTTATAAACTGTGCCCTACGTCCTGAAGCTCCAGTACAAGTCCACTTCCAATTAAAAGCTTAATTGTGAGGTGCGCCTTGGAAAGAACTGCTGGATCACATGGTATCTACCATGCCACTAGGGGAAACTATACACATCTTAAAAATGCCAGAAATTACAAAAATAAATAACTCTTCTTCTAGAACTTACTGGAAGCATCCTTACCATAAGTCTCTGTGGACACAAAATACAAAGAAAATACGTGGGTCAACGTATCCCATGGGTTAAGCAAGTCTGGCTTTGCTAGGTCAGTTAGCAGGAGAGGAAACAGCCAAATATACCACTACCATCAGGAACACTCTGCCACAAGCAGAGAGGCATGACTACCTAGAGCTCTGCATAGACACAGCCCCAGCCAAGATTTCTCAGTCCAGATTAGGCTGGTGGAGCCAAATGAGTTGGATCATCATCTGTGCATGTATTCTGGATGAAAGAAATAAAAACAAAACAGATCCCCCAACCCCAGAAGGTACTTGGCAGTACACACAGCACTATGCCACAGCTACCCATACTAAAGAGAGACCTCCCCACTTCAGTACTTCATCATGCTCCCAGCAGAATCATGAAAACAGGACAGAGGTGCTCCACAGAAGTTTTTCATGCAGGCTACCTCCAATAAATGGCACACCTGAGAGCAAAGATCCAGCAAGGAAGAAGTCAAACAGCAGCTCCACCACGCCATGCTATCAACACTCACCTAGTGACTACTAACGCTTGGATCTTATGCAATGAAAGCAAGACAGCATTTGTGGTAGGGAAGATTGCCTGTCATTTAATCCAGCTTCGACAGAAGCATGTGAGGGCGGGGGAGTTTTGAAATAAGATTGTGGACTCTTGTGCACTGACACCAACAAAAATCCAGAACAAAAGAAAAGGTAACATAAAACATTTCCCTCTTTTATGCAATGATTAGCCACCTCTGACTTAGTAACTGATAGGTAGGCTCCTTCAGATATGCCCACTAACAAATCTCTAAAGCAGTCTAGCTTTTATTTCACCTCTGAGGACATGCTAACAAGCAGCATGCACCTGCAAAGCCTTTAACCACTCATTTTAGCTGGACTGCAAGGTGTATAAGCTCTGGCTAACAGTAGACATTATTGGGTGTATCATTTACAACCAGGAATGTAGCGCTCTGACTAACCAGAAAGAGACTGTTGTTCTGAATTGGCACAGATGTTGGTAATCTGCTCCTGCAGAGCCAAAGCCTTTGCCCAGTCTGGCTTTCTTTCAAGGCTTTTTGTAGTTGCCTGCATAGCCACCTTACCTAGGAACACAGGAACCATCTGGATACTCCTGCCTCACATATCATAACAGAAATGTGAAAAGCAGACCAGTTTGTTTCTGACGTACACGGGAGCCCACTGCTCCCTCACCCAGTCTGTATTGAGCCTGCAGAGCTAAAGCAAGCAGCATGGTCAGGTGATAAAGCCACCAGAGAATACTAAAGCACAGACAGGAAGAAGATCTGAGAAGGGATCCTTTACAAACCTGTACCAAGCAAGACACAAGCAGGTAATACCTTTTTATGTTGGAGAACATTAGCTAACTAGATGACCAAACTTCTTTCGAAAGAAGTAAGGATATATACCATACTTCTTCACCTTTCACATCAAGCAAATTTTGTTTTGAAACAGTACTCCCACTTGTACTGTTCAACTTAATTTCTTTCACTCGAGAAACAACCCAGGAACACCACTGGACACAGCCTCATTTGCAGCTGCACGGGAACACACAGGACAGAAGTGACCACGTATAAGCTTGCTCGAGTGCCATTTTCACATCGGCAGGACACGGCTCTGGCATCTGAAAGCTTAACAACGTACTGCAACTGCTATGGAGGTAGGAAGTGCTTCTCGATACCTCCTGCCGGCAAACAATTTCTTTAAGTAATTGACCCATTTTCTAGAGAATAATTAGCCTTAAGGAATGAAGCACTGCTGCCCTTTAATTAGCATTGTTGTTACCTCTCATCTTACCATGTAATAGCAGGCTGTCTGAGACTGAAAAAAGAAACAAAACAACACAACAACTTAATTTCATTTTCTTAAACATGGCATTTGTTGAAGACAATCCAGAAACAAAGAATCCTAAGGTACAATTTGCAACAATAAAATTTTCCATTACTTCTATGATTTCACCATCAGAGCAAGGTCTCCTCCACACCACCACTCTTTAAAAAGACTCCTCAATATATTTTCTCCTTTTTAAAAGCTTTTTCAGGATGCTTTCCAATCATCTTCCAGGAGGGAAAACTTCTTTCTGTCGTCAGGCAGCTAAACAGAAAGGACTCTTTTGCCTAAAACCAAACTCTTTTGCCTAGTCAAATCTCCTGCAGATTATTTTATTAAAATTTCATGCAGTTTGTTGCGACACAGCTCAACAACTTGGATTAGGACAGAAGTTCTTTAGTCTAAGGAGAGTAGATGTGCATAGCATGAACAAGGAGCACAAGAAAGCACACAACAACCAGCGAGGCACCTCCAAAACTTGCAAAGGACTCTTCAAACAAGTCTCACAGAGATGACACTTGGTGACCGATCCCATGCTGCAGAAAAGAGAAACCTACAAAGCCTGGCCCCAGACTCTGCAGTAAGTATGATTCTGAGGATACAAACAAGACTTGCCATCAAAGCATGTGATTATAGCAAACAGCAGGGGTTCCCCCCTTCCTCCTCCCCACCCTGCTCAACAGGAAGAGTGCACAGTCTCCTCTCTTCCCCCTTACTCCCCCTCCATACCTTCTTCTTCCTGGAGTGCTCATTCCCTAACTGCAGTTCATTTCTAATGCTTTGGAGAGAGGCAAAAATGAAATTCACCTGACTAATTACGCCATGAGAAGAAACACCGCTCCTGGACACAATGCAGTGCCTGCCAGCAGCCCTGAAACACCTGATCCGAGGACAGATATTGTCTTAACCAAGCAGACAGGTATTAAAAGTACATTTACAATGCTGGAAAACAACTCCTCTCCCCCTTTCTTGATGTGCAGAAATAAGTAGATCCACAAATTACAAGGGCAAAGGGATCCCTCTACATCTTCACTCCCTAGAACATCTCCAAGATGCTGAATATAGATTGCAAAAAGGTATCTTAAAAGACTCCACATGCTGTCGAGTTCATCACCTTATCCAAAAACCACTTCCTGCCAGAAACTCTAAGCCAGAAACCTGCATCTCCCTTCAAGGTTAAATTTGCCTTTCACTGTTTGGCACCACGTAACATTATGACATTGTCCCAAAACTGCAGTCCCCACTACCAGGTACCATTTCCATATGAATGCAGACATCGAGGTTACCCTCAACCCACACATCTGCAGTTATCCATACCTCTTGCTTTAGACCCCTTTTACCACCTCTGTAAACTGCCATGGGATCTTGCCATAAGAAGTCCAAGGACTGAACTCTCCAAGGAAGCAGCTTGTTTTCTGCCTCCACCATCAGCCTTCAGTAGAGTGGGAACAGCAATACTGACCAAGGCTACAGACATGCTGCCAGAGCCTCAGCAAGAAGTTATGCAGTAACAAGCAGTATTACCTCAACTTCTGCATGTTCCCCCATTTCCTTTCCACCAGACTATACTACATGCTTTTTCAATACTCCTGTGATCAGAAGACCTCAGAATGTTTCACATTGAATCAGTTGCTTCTAGCACTTTTGCTGAGCTTTGTTTAGGAAGCTGCTATAGCTACTAATTAAATCAAATAATTTGGAGTTAAGTCTTGTGTTTCAATTTGACAATGACCTGTGAAATGCCATTTTCCTGTACCTCAGTTTTTCCTTCTACAAACAAGGAGACACCCAGGTTCTTCAGCGGCAGCCTAAACAGAGAAGTATGCAATTCTCAGATATACACACTGAGCGCATATATTCTTCAGGGACAAAATAACTACTTTAAAATTTAGTGAAAAATCTTAATTTATCCACAGTAGCAAACTGCTGTCACCTAACACAGGTAAACTAACCTTTCTCCATGGAAGAAGTCATACCTTCTCACTGGGACAAGGTGCTGGGATTCAAGGACCTTCAGGATGTGACATTGACACAAGAGTATCTTACGGATTTCCTACAGTTTTCCTCAGTGCTGGCTGAAAGTGCCTATAGGCATTATGGACTCCATGTCAATAAGTCTTTCTTTTCTGTTTCCTAATAACTTATGGTAATTTTTGTTATTTACCATCAAACAGCAGTTAGCCCCATCTCTAATTGATGTTCTACATATATTAATGCATTTGTGCTCCTGGAAACCACAGAATGGAGCTCTTTGGTCAATCTGTTCTTCTTGCAAATTCCTAGTGCACACAGCTCTGGAGATGTTACCACTTTGCCTGTGAAAAAATCAGCTCCTGCAGGGACTGCTTTTTTCCTCAGAAATAAGAGAAAACAGGAAAAACCTGTCAAATAAACAATGCCAGAGAACAATACAAAGTATTTCACATAACGGAGTTTTACTGCATCTTTTGTGTAATTATGAAGCTTCACAAGTTTGTACATCCCCAGCAGTTCTGGATCAGCAATGTGAAATGCTCTCTAGGAAGTCCCAGTGTAACAGCCCAGCTTAAGATGAGCAGGACAGGGCAGCCTCCCCAGCACCCCTGCTCCTAAACAGCCTAGAAACAATTTGCAAAACCCTAGAGTAAATGAGTGAATGGGGACAGAAGGAATCAGATTTTCCATTTTGTAAAAATTCAACTATTCTGAATATTTTTCCATACCAAAAATGGAACAAGAGCAAGCATCCTGAGACTAATTAAAATTTTTAAAAAATAGAAAGAAAAAAAATCTCATTTTCAGCTGACTGTAGTATCTGTATCCCTGACCTCCGGCTTTACACAGGAGTAATTCACAAGGTTGCAGAAAAGTCACTGAACGGACCAGAGCCAGCCCCCACCTCCCAGTTCTGCTCTGCAAACGCTGAGCTCATACAGAGCTATTTCCCCTTGACTAGAATAAAGTTTTACAGAAATCAATACAAAAAGATGTTTCGAGACATTTCTCTCCTTTTTGCGGGGGAAAAAAAAGAAAGGGAAAAAAAAAAAAAGGAACACTGTCCAGTGAAAAGCACCTCCGATTTCAACAACCCTTCCACCCTGCTCTCCCA
>VYXD01010236.1:2834046-2914735 GCA_013397195.1 Hylia prasina
GGCCGCGGCTCGTGTCCTCACCGGTGTCCATGGGTGCCCCGCGGTCGGCGGGAGGTGAAGTGTGCCAGTGACACTCGCTCGTAGTATGGATGCGGTTTCAATCTGCACATGCTCGCTCCCGACAGCCAGCCTGCCCCGCCACCTTCCCTTAACTCTTTCCGCACTGCCTCGCACTGCCTCCCCCGCCCCCCGGCGCCGGCCCCGCGTCCTCCTGCCGGCCTGCAGCCGCTTCTCCCGGCCCGCGGGCGGGAGCCCGGCCCGGCGAGCCCTCCCGGGGCCATCGCGGGGCACAGAGCCCGAACGCGGCGGGGGAGCCCCCGGAGAGGGACCTGACTGTCCCGGAGAGCCGGACCCTGCCGGTGCGGGCCGGTGTGTGCTCAGGTGAGCGTCGGGAGCACCCCGCCTTAAAAGCTTCCCAAACGCCTGGAGTGTTGGCTCCGGCCGGGAACACGATGTGGCACAGCACGCCTTGGCTGGTGAGCCTGCAGTACCAGTTCTTCATATTTACTCATCCAAAGAAACCCGTAACAAAACCAAATAAACACACACACCCCATCAGCTGAGGGATGTAACCCCCACGTGCCTGTTGTTGGATATGGACGCTGACAGGACATCCCTGCAGTGCAGGAAATCAAACACAGGTATCAAAGGAAGTATTTGCAGCTTCAATGTAAAAATAGGGAAACATAATCTCTGAAAAATGTGTTTTTCCACCCAGAAGGATCGCTCCAGATTCAGAAAACTGCTGGAGAAAGAATAGTAAGAAAATAAATTTGAAGCATAGGTAGTAAAAATAAATTAAAATCCTTTCTCTGGCTGCATTAACTCTTCAGCAGCCCAAGAACACAAGAAAACAATGCTTTTTTTTGGCATGAGAAATCAGAAGAGTGCAGTCCTGAACCAAGGCTTGCAAGCAAACAAATTCCCCCTCCGTACCTCTGGCTTCCCTTTGAAAAAATGGAGGTGACAGCAGCTCTCTGCAGTTAGGTGTAACTGACTAGTGCTCTGAAGTGCCTTATAGTCTATATTGTGCCAGGTTTTTAGTTCTGTCCGTTTCCGCAGAGAGACATTGACATATTCTGGGATTAAATGGTAACCTGAAGTGACACAAACGCAGAAATGGCAATTGATCTTGAGTCCAGAGACCTGTCTTTAACCAGCACCCTGCTTTTCCTAATGGGTTACAACTTAGGGCTCTTGCTCATCTTCCCAGGCCTCTGATGCAGTCCACATTTTCTTTCTCACAGGCACAAGGATTCCTGGTCTCTCCTACCTTCTGTAGTACCAGAAATGATGAGCTAATGCTTTTAGCAGAATAAGGATGTTTTTATGACCTCTGTTTAATGACTCAGCATTTCGGGTTTCAATAATAAATAGTCCCAATAATGAAGCAACATCGGATCTGTGCAGGCCCCGAAGCAATTATAATGAAGGATTCTCAAGATGTCTGGCAGCAGTGACTCTGTTAAAGGCAGGTATTCTCTGGAGAGGCTGCTCCTTCAGCCGCAGACCTGCCGGGCCAGCAGACGCTGCACACACCAAAGCCGCGGCGGCCGTGCATGGATAGCTCAGCCCGGGCATTCCCGGGCTGCTGCCTGGCGTTCCGTCTGCGCTCGCCCGGGGAGCTCTGTGTACAAACCTCTGGAGCTGCTCCGAGGATGCCACAATGCAGCAAGCCAGTCACCGAGTCACCTGATTGCACAATCTCACTGTGAGAGCTGGAGATGCAGAAAGATGGAGAGTTTTAAAGGGGAAATGGAGAATAATGCACGGTTAGCCCTATCTCAGCAACTGAGCCGTGCAAGCTAGGGCAGCACTGCGTGTAGTGATGACCTCAAGCTGGATGAACAAACCCACAACTGTTTTGTATAAATTTCAACAGAGCTGAGAAGGAAAATGGTCAAATAGCTAAGGCATCTTTGATGTTCTAAGAAGCACCTTTAAAATACCATATCCAATTAGGCAGTAGCTTGAAGCAGTGCTTATGTATTTATTGTGACATAGCATCCTTTAGAAAGCACTGAGGACCATGCTAGAGATATAGTCAAGAAAGCGTGAGAGAGATCATTTCACAGTGTGAGACAGCATGAATGTTTCACAGCATGAGAGGAGGAGAGAATTCCTTACAAGGAGCAGAGGAAAAGGTCAAAGAGAGAGGAAGAAGAGAGCTGAGAGGTACTCACCTATGAGAAGGAGAAATCAACGGCCAAAGATGGATCAGAAAAAATGAGAAGCACGTGTAGGGAATACATAAATCTGTATTCTCCTGTCTAGTCACATCATGCAGAGAGAGGAAGGAGGAGGTAAGGATAAAGGAGAGGGTTCCCAGAATGAGAAGAAAGGAAGGAGGAGGCAGTGAAGCAGGTGAGGGGAATGAAGACAGTGTACTGTGTTGCGGGGACAGGAAGGAGGGAGAAATGTCAGAGGGAGCACCTGATGGTGGTGCTGTACACCTGAGAGCTTGTTCAGCTCTCCCTAGCTGCATTAGCTGGTCCAGAAGCGCTGTTATTTTTCTGATCAGCCTTTTTTCTTTCACCCTGAGTTAGTAAAGGAAGAGAAAAAAAATTAAATTGAGATTATAATACAGTGAAAGTGGGATTAGGATGAAGACAGGGACAAAGGCAAGACAATTTCTAGAACTGCCCTTTTGTCAGGCATTCACAAGGAAGCTGAGCTCTCCAAGGCCTGGTGCTGGGACTGAGCACCATTCTCTGCAGAGCATCCAGGCTTGTGTGCAGGAAGCTGGGTCTGAGATGAAAAGAGTCTGTGCTAACATAAGGGTTCTCTAGTCTGTCTGCAGCCACTTGTGAACAGGTATAGGAAATGCAGCTGATCTTATTAATGGTCTCATAATCCCTTCATGTGTGTGTTGCCTTTTTCTGAAATAGCATAGATCATATATAATACCTGATCTAGTTCCTATATGTGTGCCCAAAACCAGTTCAGATGTTTCTACACCAGCCTGTCTGGTTCTGGAAGGGTTTCTTCATTTGGGTCCACCCAACTCTATGGAAACATCTTCGAAAGTGGCATAATCATATTTGTTAGCTGCTGTACTCCTGTACTCCTGTATCTGGACATGGTAAGGAGTGCAGTGCAGCAATACCCAGGGTGGTTCCCCACTCATCCATTCTGTGACAGGCAGAGCTTAATCCCTTACTGTAATCTGTGTCACGTTGTTGCACTGAAAAAAAAAAAAAAAAAAAGACTTATGTTTTCAGGAGCACTTTAATGTGGCCATGACACTGGTATCTGAGTACTTCACAAGTATCACTGCCACTGCAGTGATTCCCAGTGAGGTAAGATCTTGCTCTGTAGACTGGGCTTTGAAGTTCAGACATGTTTCAGTTAAAAAGAATCCTAAATTTGAGCTTCATAGGATCTCTCTTTCCCCAGAGAATTTAGTTTTATATGGCTTCATATATTTAAATTCCAGTTTAATACAGTAGATGTTTATGCCTTCTGTAAATCCAGTCCTGGTCTTGAAAAAGAAGCACCTGAAAATTAATCTTACCAGTTTAACCCAAGTGGGTTGTCTGACATTGCTTAGGAACTAATGAGGAATGGGATCCATATTTCCAGAGCAGGCTATAACCGCTGGGCTTATTAAGTCATCCTTAGCCTTATTTCTTGATTCCCTTTCTACATGCTAATGGGTTCTGCAGCAAATGAAATGAGAATCTCAGCTTATAACACTTCCCATTCTCTACACAGCTCAGCCAGTGCTTTGAAGGAAATACCTATCATGAAAAACTTCATCACAATTGTTTAAAACCTATCAAGATGGGGTCAGAGTTTTCCCCTCCCTAGGGAAGTTTGGCTTTTTCTGTCCTGTTTTTCTTAGGAGGTCCCACAATTGGAAACTGGGAATTTCATCTCCCTGTGTGTATAGAATAAAGGGTAGATGCTCTGTGTTTACTTAATAACCCTCCATGGATATACATCCAGAATGTGGGCTTCTCTGACAGGAAAGTGAGGAACAAAGAGTAATCTTTAGGCTTGCAAGGAAAATAAAGAAGGATTGATTTTTCTTTTTTTTTTTTTTTTTTTTTTTTTTTTTTTTTTTTTTGCCTGAAGGGGCCCCTGCCCCTGTGGTGATAATTGTTATTCAAATACCTGAAGCAGGAAATGGATTTTGAAGAATACCACAAGTCATGTAGTGTTTGAGATCAGCTTGTATACGTCTTCATGCAATATTGTGGAAATTGCTTTCTTTGTCTCTTTTTCCTTATGGTACAGGTAGGAAAACTACAAGCCATGGATTTGCTAAGTTTTTTTAAGAAAACATGAGGGAAATTTTCAAACATGGTTCCTCCAGCTTGGAGGAGACTCCCTGGAGTGATGGCTCCTCTCTTTCTTTTGCTTGTGTCAGGGGCTTGGATTTTTTCTATGGCTCAGACACTGGCCCCATATTCATCACTCCTGAGAAAGTGCTTGATTCATAAAGGGATAGAGGCAGAAGTTGAGTCCATGAAGGTTCTTAACTTATGTCTGCACAGAATTGAAGCCACCTAAACATTTGCTCTTCTAATGGTGCCTGTGGCAGTCTCTGTAGTAAGGTGCTGTCTTTGGGATAAGCTTCAAAACCTTGAAGGCTAGACAGCAATCCCCAAAGAAGCCAGAGCTGGTTTTGAAAATTCTAGGCTTTCTCTCTGGGACTGCTGAAATAATTTCCTTACTCAGAACATTTTCTTTCCTTTAGATATAGATCATAATAGTAAAGCTTACATTAGTATTTAGCTTTTCTTTCCTTCAAAGCATTTTTCTGTAATAGATACCTGCCATGCCATTTGACTTGGTAAGAGCTTGGCTCTGAAATGAAACACTGCAAATAGGGAATTTTTACTCTAAGAGATATGACTGAAGTGCCATGCAGCAAAGCATTTCCCTGTTTAGAAAAGCTTTCTTCATGGGTGTTCCTATTCAAGGTATCCATGGGAAAAAATGCTAGTAAGACATTATTTCATAGAGACTGTTAAAGCTTGTGAGTTTCATCTGAGTTGTTCAGGGATCACCTCTTTGGACCCACAGAAAAATTTCTCAGCAGAGAACTAGTGTCCTCCACTACCTTCTTCCACCTTTGCCTTCATGTCCTTTGGAACAGAGTAGCCTGAGGATTCTAGAACAAGCAGCAGGCAAGATTTACCTGAGGTGTGATTGATGTCTGACTAAGTTAGCCTGTATTTGCTTGAATTTTTAATGACATTAAGTAAAAAAAATCCTTCATGGTTTCTATTCTAGATTCAAGGACAGAAGAAAAGCAAATATTATATACATGGACATTACAGAACCTGGAGGGTTTGGCAGTAACCCTGTTTTCTCTTATTTTGACAGGTTCAGCATAATGCCAACATAGTTTTGGGGAGAGGCAAGCCGCTTTACAAACTTGCACATGTCCAGTCCCACTTGATCCACTGATCTGTTTTGGGGAGATGTGTTTCCCATTAAAAATGGAAGGAGACTTGAAGCTTGAAGGCTTGGGTTGTACTCACAGACATGCTTCAGGCCTTCCCAATGCCCTCAAATCCACTTCTGTTTTTCTCTTTCCCCAGCTGTAAAAGAGGGAACACATTTCCTTTGCTAGAAGGCTTTGAGACAAGCCAATGGAAAACAGGATAAGTGAAAAGGTGTTACATTTCAGGAGTTTCTAGAATGGCAAACATCCTGATGCTAGCACTTCACTGACACGTCTTGTAACTGAGCTAGCTAAGGAACTGAGATAGAGAAGAGAGATCTCACATGATTTACCTAAAGTGCTTTTGAACGTCAGTGCCAGAGATGAGATAATTTTAATAAATAATTATTTTTCATAAAGTGTCTCTGTTGCATATTATACTGCAAAATATAACTGAGACACTAAATCTTTTTGGAACAGTATTTTTTATTTATACAATGCGACATGTGCAAAGTGCTCTGATCAACAGTAAAATGACAAGTGTCTGCTCCAAGTCACTTACAATACATTTCTCAAACATCAGTCAAGTAGTGATAATAAACCAGGGATAAGAGGGGAATGGATAAGGGGAAGCGATGGAAAAGACAAGGGTTACAATATAAAAAGAAAAAAGGATTACAAGGATCAATGAAGATGGCTGAGAGAAATTACATAATGGGAATGAAATTGAAAAAGTGTTCCTCTGAGATTTGAAATTATGCGGAGAGTGGATGTGTCAAAGGAATACATAAAATTATTCAGAGATAAAAATTGTGGTTTGTCTCTCTACTTTTGTGTTTCAAATATCCACAATGAGCTGCCCAAGAACATTCCACAAGACAGGAGCTTTTTGAATAACAAAAACTTCTGAGATGAGGCCAGGTTACTTAGTTATCATAGGTGCATGTCACAACCAAGGACATTTCTAGACAGGGGAACAAAGAAAGAGAAAGGAAGTCACCTAGCAAATTGTATTTTCTTTGTATTATGCTAATCCACCTGATAAAGGGACCATATACTGGAACATCTAAGAGAGAAAATCAGTAATTTTACAATCCTCCAGTTTCCATCATCAGTTATCTTGGCAACTTAAATTCATCCTGTTATCGTTAAATTGTAGCACTTAAAGGACCAAACAGAGAGAAAGTTGCATGTTTATCTACTGCTTCTTGACATAGCCATAATAATAAATAAATATATAGCCCTTCTACAATGTAATGTATTTCAGGGATTACTATCACCTAGAATGACCTCTTAGCTATCATAGACCATTAATTTTCATGGATATATTCCAGTATTAAAAGCTACAACTCATTCTTGACAATTTGCAGTTGGCTGTAGGCCAATAAAAAATGTCTGATTTTGATGAAGACATAAGGAGATGAAGAATTCACCACATTAGCTTGTTCTAGTGGTTAATCATTTTCTGTGTCTCATTCTTCACTTGAATTTGTCTGGTTTAATAGTTTCTCCACTCAGTCCTCAGTACAACTTAGCCTGCTCAGAGCCCTTTCCTGCTAGCATTTTATGCCTCCAACAGTACCACTTCATTAATCAAACCATAAATCAAGTCATCTTCTTTTCAGTGTCAGAGAGGCTGAGCACTGAAATGTTTCTACAATAAGGCATTTTCCTTAGATCCTGAATAATTGCCAAACTCCCCTTGCACCTTACCCAGATTTTCAGCAACCTTTGAAAATAAATATCCTGCATATGATTACTTTAATGAGTGCCACAAAGGGGAGAACAGCTACCTCGTACTGGTACTCACTATTCCCATGTTTATTCATTCAAGGATTAATTTCACCCCTTTTGCCACAGTATATCACTGGAGTGAAACTGCTCCATACTCTGATGATCCTGATCCTTTTCAGAGTGCTGTTTTTTCCAGGGTAGAGTTTCTGATTACACCTCTCCTAATCTCCTATCTGGTTCCCACATGCATAATTTTGCATTTAGCTATAGTAAAAGGCTTTTTGCTTGAACATGAGGGTGATCCTTCCTGCCCTATATAAATGTTTTCCCCTCATCATTGCCATTCCACCAGGCTTCCCAATACCTGCATATTTTATCAGCAGTGAGTTTCTATTTACTTTTAGGGCAATGATGGAAATCCTGAATAGCACTGAATCTAAAATTCATCCTAGTACTACTACCATAGCTTTTGCAAAGCACTGGTGACATGGCTTTTGTTGTTTGGTTGTTTTTTTTTAAACTATGGCCAGCAGACAAACCTGGCTGGACTGTTTTCCTTGTGCTTCAACCATCCTGTGTATTTCTCAGGGAATGAGAGTCATCCTGTGTTGCTCCTGATCCTGATTCAGTGACAAAACAATTTAAGAAATAAAATCAAGCAGGATTCACAACCTGTACATGTATTCACTCTTGTCCAGTCGGGAATTTCCATTGGTTACCATGTTATGTCTTCATAGAACTGCAGCAGGTAGAGCTAGAAAGAACTTTGAGAGGATCTCTAGTCATATTCTTGCTCATGGCAGGGGTGCTTAAATTATTCTTGCCTTTTTTTAAATTTACTTTTTAATCAAGATTATTGTGATGATGGAAAATATATCTCTTGATTTTCTTATTCTTTGTCAAAGAATTCTCTATCAGTTAATATTTTTTTTCCATGAACTGCTGCTAGCCTTGCTAATGCACATCTACTGTGATTGTTGACTTCGTCATTTTTTAAAAAATATTGCCATAGAGCAGACATTCCTTTAGTATTCTGCTACTTCCTTGCTGTTAGAGGATTTATGAAATATCAGTATCAGCAGGCTAAAGATCAGTTAAATAAGCTCTATTAGTATGCCCACATAAGCCATCCAGACCTGCTGATTTTAAAATATTTACCTCCAGTACATACTTTACATTCCTTCTGATCACTAACACAGTGGAAAATTTCTCATCAGCCCATGTGATACAAGTGCATCATCTTTCTTCTTTTCAAACAGAACAGAAATATGTCTGGAATATTTGCTTTTTCTGCAACTTTATAATTTCCTCATCTGCATCGAGCAGCAGCATGTTCCCTTGTTAAGACTTCTGTTGCTCTTAATATACTCTTAACGAATTTTATTGTCTTAAGGCCAGCCAGCCAATGATTTTCCTCTGTCGTCCTTTTATTTTGTCTATTTTTATATCATGCAACTTCCAGTTTATATTGGTTGCTAAATATTTCCCATTTTATCTATTTGCTGTGTAGGGTTTTTATTTTCTAACTATGCCTTCACATTGATCCAGGATGGCATTTTAAACAATATTGTTCTCTTACAAAATTGGGACTTTTTTTAAAATCCAGTGACTCTTACCCTGCTTTCAGTTATCTGCCATATTTTTCTCTCCAAGTTTCTCTTCATCAGCTTAAATGTGTTCTGTCCTATTCTCTAGTCTGATTCAGTGGTCTCGGAGAGACTGTTCTTCTACACTGGTATTTTTTGTTTTGTTATTATTTAGTGCATTAAGCCATTATGCATTAAAGCACCTGTGGGTCTGAGTTACTAATAATTCCAAAATACTGGGAGGTTGTACCTAAGACAGCATACCCTCTTTTTGCACTCCTTCTCATACTCGTTTTTCACTTTTTCATTGGAAACAAACTAAACCAAGTAATTTTACTGTATAACTTATTGCAGCCATTTTCAGAATGCTGGTTCAATTAATTTCTTCTTAGCAATGAATACAGGAATGACATTCTTTAGAATTAACATCAATTAATATTATTCTTAATAATCAATATATGAGTTATACAACAGTTTCACTAGCAAAAGAGTCCTTTTGCAGTCTTCACTGAATACAGTAGCTGATATTTCACTGTTACCTTATTTTTGTTATGTCACTTTCAGAATGCATTACATAGGAATATTTTTCCCATTCAACTGGGTAGCCTCAGGCCTAAAGAAGTTTGAAGTTCATTACAAAGGACTGAAGAATATCCAGAAGCTTGGACAAGCAGCCACCTAATCTCATCATGTATTTCAGCTGCCATATACATGTATATGATGAAGAACGCATTAAAGTTATGTACAAGGAGGTTACTGCACTATTTTAAAAAGTTGTTCTTTCCTTCCTCTGTTTTCTGATCTTGTCACTGTTCTGGTAGCAGTCCCACAGTAAACGCATGAGCCCAACAAATGTCAGCAGGTCAGGTAGGGTGGGAGCTAAATGGTCCCAAATCTTTTTGATGACTAACAAGAGTCAGATGAAAAAGACTGTCTCTCTACAGATATGCTAAATAAATAACTACTTCATTAAACATTCATCTACATCTTACACAGCAAAGCTCCCCATCAATAGGTATTGCCCCAGCATAGGTTGCGTAGGGATGGCCATAATATTGTCTAAAGAGTAACTGTTCATTTTGGAAAGTTATTAAGAAGATTTTTTTCATAAAGAATTTAATGAGATAAAGTAAATACATAATTCTGTAGAATGTTTAGTTCATTATATGTCCAAATGAAATTAGTTTTTCTGTCATAATGTAACTTAGAATTGAATATTTTACACTGACTATGAATGCCTGCTTAACAATATTCAGTCTAGAAATCTGCAGAATTTTCTATTACAGGAGACATCAGAAATCATGTTCTAGATACTAAATAATCCCAGGCATCCTGCAATGCTCTGTTATAATTAGTAAAACTGATGCTGGTCATTAGAAATCAACCTCAGAAATGTAAGCACAGAAGCAGAGCAAGTGAGCTGAATGTGAGCAAAGGTCCTGCTGCACCTTTGAGGTCAGCTGTAAAAGTCATCTGCACAATTAGTTGTGACTCTATGGACTGATCCAGGTCTTAACAGTACGGCTACAATTTGCTGCTTATTCAGTCGTGAGAACTGGACACTTCTCCATGATGATGTACTCCGTCCTAAGCAGACTAATCAAGTTTCCCTATCCTCACTGATGATAGGTGGAGTATTTCAGGCTCATTTCTTGACTCCTGGGTAGATGAAGTCAGGCAAAATAATCCCAGACTGATGGTCAAACTAGGTACATTCTGTTTCATAACATCCTGCCAAACTACATGAGACAGATCCTAAACTGGTCAAATGAGAGTCAGAAGGAAGCCCAAACTAAGCTCTGATTCATAAGTAAATCTCACTTTCATAATCTGATCTCCATCACACCTGTGCCACCAAATGCTTTCAAAAGTTTATTTCACATAGTTGTCTTTGCAAATGGCAACTAAATGACCTCTTTTATATCCTTCCAAAGGAAAAATGCAAGCTAATAGAAGGGAAACTTGAGAATAAAAGTGTCAGGACTGAATTTCACTTCTTCAGAAAAAAAAAATCCATAGTTGCTTTTTGGTTCAAAGCCATTTTAAATTTCGTTGTAACATTGGGCATGCTATTAAGGAGAAATATTCTATTATACTTTAACACAGCCAAAGATGATATCAGTTTATAAAATCCATTTGGAGTCAGCCACATTTTCAGTAGGCTTTTTTCTTAAGGGATGTCTATCCTAATACAAGCAATTAAGGGTTCTTTATTAGCCCATCTCAGAGGTACAGACTTCACCATCAATTGATGTTCTTCTCAACTCCCCTAATAAGATCAGAGGACAAAGAAATACATCTTCCCCAAATAAACTGTTTCTCTAGCATAATCCCGTGCATGAGCCAACAGACCTAAGTGTATTGCACTGACTATAAAACATTTATGTGCTCATAATTCTGTGAACATTTAGCTGTTACTTATTTGCAAACATCACTGCACCATAAGTAAAATTTGGATGAACTAGGAAATCACAAAACCTACTTCCATAATCAGATTGTGGTGTTCCTTGCTTTTTCCTTACACTTCAACAGGTCTTTACAGCCTTCTCCCAATTTTTACATTTCCTGTATTCTCACTGCCCTTGCTTTATGATCAGGATACGGAAAAAAGACCAAAGCTCATTATTTGGTGGGCATCTCAGCAGTCAAATTAACACTTTCTGACAAAACTCCTTCACTAAACTTGTGCTGATTATCTCTTTTTAGGGCATTTTTGGCACAGCAGAACACTGGTTTTTGGAATTCCCAAGAAGCTGTGTTTAGAGTTAACCTTAGAAACGTCTAAAACTGATGTGTACACAACCAGTGAAAAAATGCAGGTAGACAAGTCAATGTCCAAGCTGCCCCCACCTGCTGACAGCAGTCCTGTAACCCCAGCTGGCAACCCCAAGGTGCAGCAGGCACTGCTGGGTTTCCTGTGTCCCTTTGTTGTGACCCATGAATATCAAACACTGTGATATCCAATTCCTTTCTTTCCAAGAGAGTAAAAAATGGCACTGTCATGTTCCCTGAAGCAGACAGTCGTATGAAAATTAGAGCAACTGGATACACCCTGCATTGTGCACAAGCAAATCAGGCATTCCCAGGGAACACTACAACCTATAACCCTATAGTTCACTGTTTGTGTTGATCTCCTCCCACCTGCTGGATGACAGAAGGAGAGAAAATTATCTGCAGAAATTTTTTTTCAAAAGTGTCTGAGCGGTTCTCTGTGGCTCTTGTCCATGCTGGTATTTGGGTATCCAAAGGTAACAAGTTAAAAAATACATGTTACCAGCCTGAGTAATAAATACACTCTGTCACTGACAGGAACTAGTACTGATTTCTCCATGACACTTAGTAATTTCTAACAATCTTATCTGGAAGCAAACTCTACCAACTAGCGCTTATTCAGACTCCATAGCTGGCTAAGTACATGGTCTTTTAGCTCTGTCATCTGAGGAAAACATAATAGTTCTGCAGAGCTATCTGCAGAATAGTTCTGCAGAGCTATCTGTATCCCCATGGAGCAGGAGGTCAAGGGATGCTTCATAGGGGCACACACCGATTTTGGAAAACCAAAACATGCTGGAATTACCTCAACAAATTTCAGTCCTGATTCCAGGGGACTATTACTTTGGCTTTATGGGCACTGGGATCTGAAAAATGAAGGTTTGCTGGATATTATATTACAGAACCAGTCCAATTTACAGTGACTCAGACTGGTAGCCTTAGGTTATCTCAAGAAAGTTTTTTGAGGAAAGGTTTTTTTTCCCAGGTTGCTTTGTACTTACTTGCAGTTGTTGGAGTGTGTCATTGACAGTGGAGTTTTTCCTTTAAAATAGGCACCAAAGCCATTTCAAGAAGGGGTTCTTTTGTTCACTTCAAAAGATAAAAAGACTTCCTTTAAAGAACGTGAACACATGGGTTGCACAACTTCACAATGTACAGAAAATTACAGAATTCTATATAACCACAAAATATTACAATTCAAAGCAAATAGACCTATTTAGGGTCATCATACAGTCTTTATTATTGTGAATAATGTTGTAATTGGGAGTTAGTTTGTGAGATGGTAATTAGGTCAAAGTTTCAAGGATAGTAAGTGAAACAGATTGTAACAAGCTTTCCTGAAAGGCTGAAAAAAAACAAACCAAAACCAACTTTGCCTTGTCATTCTATGTACCCTGAGACTGCCCCAGGAAAGAAACTTGAATCCAGAGACTACGCTGTAAGGTGAGAAAAGTATTTGTAATAGCATAAAAAAGTACCAAGTGCAAACATAGATGTTGGTAGGTTTATCATTAGTCAATGGCATTTATGGTGGGCAGAGCTGCATGTGTTATCTGGTATATTTTTTATTCTAGTGAGGTATATGGGTCTTGATGCTTTGTGCAAGTGATTCTCCAGGCTATGTTTGGTTTCATTTCTCGAGTCACTTTTACTCATACAGAATGGCTCAGGTTTAACACACAGGGCTACTTTCCATTTGGGAAAAAAAAAAATAAAAAAAATAATAAAAAAATAATCACAGAAAGAGTCCTGAACTGCATTGGGCTTGGTATGAAATGCTCCCCTCCTCTGTAGCTCCAGAATAGAGAGAGCTTGGTATTGTTAAACAGTAGCTAATTAGGATGGGATTTCATGTTGCTAAGAGCTAAGTCTTTGGTATGCGAGAGAGCCAAACAGCAAGGGCAAAGTGTAACTATTTAAGGCTGAAGTTTGCTATTTAAAGGAAAGTGTTCATCCTTGCCCAAATGTTTGTTGCAATCGGAAAGTGTTGCTGTTCTAGTGAGATGATGGGCAGTCACGATCCCATCCAGTCAGTTCAGATCAAATGTGCTCAGAATATAAGCCGAGAGATTATTTTTTTCCAACCTGCCAGCATCAAACGCACCATCTGTGATCGATTTTGTGATAATGGTGTAAGCAGCTACTGGAAATTCAGGGCATTTCCCAGAGATTTTGGTCTCTGGGAGAACCAAATATGAGCTTTCAGGAGTGACACAACTGCTGCTATCCAAAACGTGCTGTTTCTTCTGCAGAGGTGCTAAGACATGACCCAGTCACAAATCTATGTGAGCATAACCTCTTGTGAGCAGGAGTATGTTGCCTGAACCTGTGCAGGAAAATTGGTGGAAGATGTCCTGAATCCTCTCTTCTTTTATTGCCTACATGGCTACAACTCACAGAATACTTTTTATGGCAGCAGGTTTACCTTAAACATAAATCTAAGCCCAGAAAAAACACTGTGGACACTGATTTCAGACAAGACTGTAGAAATCTGGAGTTAGTACCCTGCATTTCTGTATGGCCACACACTGCTTTGCAGAGGGAATGTAGAGCTAGCAGTTCAGGCTCTGAAGCTCTCCTAGATCTAAAAGCAAAAACAACCCCTCCTTGCAGTAATGGTGGCATTACTTTGGCTTATTAGAAGAATGGCATTATCATTTTGATGCACCACAAAAATATTTTGTTAGAATTCTTAACTGATTAAAGGTTTAATATATGGCTTTTTATTTCTGTGATGTCTTCGGAGAAGCTAAATAATTTTGGGGCGAATATAAATGGTAATGACTCATGTCAATTTGCTCTTATGAGAAAAAAATCAAGGCTGAGAGCAGACAAGTGGTTTCTACAGAAAAATCAGGCTTGAATTTTGACCTATTTTAAGAGTGGAAGTGGGTCCAACTTTAACAAATATTAGGGGGGAAAAAAGTCTTAAGGGCTTTTCAATTTGGACCAAAGAGAAAATAGTACTTTGAAGTAATGGCTGAACTGAACATAGCTAATATGTGCAATCATTGACTTAGGAACACTTTTTCCTACTCCCCTACACCGTCCCATATGTTTACCTGGCAAAACAATCCAATGCGTATGTGCTTTTTAGGAATAATTACCCAAGTGCCTACTGAGTCAGGATTATATGTTAGCATGTGCATCCAATGTCTCAGAGAGATGGTTTGGACTAAGTCTTAGCACCCATCCAACAGGAGCCCTTAACAAAATATGGCCGTTCATACTCCCTTTCTCCACAGAGCTGTACCCCCCTAATGGTTCCTAGAAATGGCCTGGGTGTTTGCCTGATCCAAGGTTTCTGCTTATTCCAGATGAAGAAAGACCTCTATCCGTTTTAATTAGCCGAGGTTGTGTTTATGTCTGTAAGAGGACGATGCCTGACTTTCCCACAGGGAAGTTTGTTTCCCGGTGCGGCAGAAACCAGCCAAAAGCGTCGGCGCTCTCGGCACACTCGGTTCCGGAGGGGTCCCCTCGGTAGCCAAAGCCCGGGATCAAACCCGNTAGCTGCAAATGGAAAGCCACTTCTGACAAAAAGAGAACCCCAAAAAAGAAAAGTTGAATTGAAGGCCCCCACCCCCTCAGCCCCCCCAGTTCAGATACCCACAGTTCCTCTGCCTGCCTCGAGTGGCAACTCCTGTGCAGCTGGGAAAATGTGCCAAGGTCTCTGGTGCAGAGGGGGCCCAAGGCGCCCATTAGCCCTCTTGGTGACTCTCTGGATGAACTTCCTATACTTCTTGTTCTCTTCTTCCTTCTGGTCCAGAAAAAAAGTTCCCAGAGTTTCATTCATCTGCTGCAAATGAAACTGACGCTGTGAGACCAAATGCAAATCCCCCTCCTTCTCCTGCCCCTTGACTGGAGTTTCTAGAATGGCTGGAGAACACACACTTCACAGCCAACTGAACATTTGCAGGCAGAGTTCTGACCTCCTACTGTGTGCAATTAACACTAATTAAACAAATAAATAAAAATTACTTATGACATCCTTTGCAGAAGGCCCGAACTCAGTTTTGTGTTGTAGCTGCTGGAGCTGTTTTAATTGGCTGTCTGTCTAGTGCTGCATCCTGGCATGGGCTTCTGAGGGAGCAAGGAAACACAGACCACCTCTACACCAGGACTGAAGTTGCACCTATACACCACGACTGAGGTTACAGGGCTGCCCCAGAGCAGGGGAGGCAATCATGGGCAGAGGGAGAGGCCGGGCAGTGACCTTGGCTTCAGAAGTTTCCCTGTGGACCCACAGGACTCTGGGCAAGGGACTACAGCTTGAGTAAATGGGTGGCAGTCTCTTACATTGCAGCAGTCAGCACAATGAAAGCCAAGCACCATCTGAATCTACAGCTAAGGTGCCATTTCTCTTACAAAGGTTCCTGCTTCAGGCAGTGATGAGAAGAGTGAAAGACAAGTTCCAGATCAATCTCTGAGCCTCCCAGGGAGAGCTCATTGATAGGAAATTACAAAATGAAAAAAAAATTAAATTAAGATAACAATTTCAAAATTGGCACCTTTTCCAGGTCACCCTGTTGCAGGCACCCTGGGGCTGGTTTTCAGAGAAACCCAACCCTTGAATTTCCCAGCACCTTTGAAACCAAGCCAAGAACATTTTGCCCAGAGGTGGAGGCACACAAAATTAGGTTTCCTTTTTAAGATGCATGTTGGCTGTGTTTGAAAGCCATATTATCCTTTATAATTTTTACCCCTCCCCTCCAGAATTTTCTGGAATCTTAAGCTGAATCACAAAAACGATGCAGATCAGAAAACTACCCTTCAACCAATTCCCTCCATGTCCTTTTATCCTGGCTGCTGTGCTGTTTGGCAATTGTTGCTGCATGCAAAGGAGTAGGTGAGTATCAGGCAGGCACCTCCAAACTGCGTGGGGAAGAGTTTCTGTTTCTGTAATGAAGAGGAGGGCAGGGTCAGATCTTGAGAGAAGAGGGTGAAGTCTTGGTGGCATGGTACTGTGGTGGTAAGATTGAGGTTGTTCCTTGCCCATGAATAGTTTTCATCCATGACCAAGGATAAAGGTCTAAGATTTTGTCCATATGCTTTCAGACATAGCGGGAGAGAGGGCAGAGTGCAGGTTTTTTCCTTAAATTTACAGGTATGTCATACCTGGGTATGTGCTTGCATGACGGACCATGTTGTGATACATCCTGGGCTCCTCATCAGCACTTCCCACTAGTCCCAAGCATTCTAAGTACTATCAGACACTGCTTGCTTGGGCTGCCTACTGACATCACTTGCCAGTGTTGCCCACAAAAAACAATTTACAATACCATTTGAACCTGCTTATGGTAGCTTGTAACACCTACAAGTGTGAGCTACT
This sequence comes from Hylia prasina, assembly GCA_013397195.1. Lineage (NCBI taxonomy): Eukaryota > Metazoa > Chordata > Aves > Passeriformes > Sylviidae > Hylia > Hylia prasina. The sequence goes on from VYXD01010236.1 coordinate 2,850,863, forward strand.
GCTTTGAGCCCTTGGTACAGAAATGCTTTCCTTACCAGGTCAGGAAGGGAGCAGGGCAAGCCCCAGGACTGACCCTAGAATTCAGCTGACAGTATAAAAGTGGGGTTATTACCCCCTCCCCGGCACATGCACTATCATGTTCTATTATTTACCTTCCCAAAGAGATCTGTGCTGGTTTTGTGGATCACCATGGAAACTGCCAGAAACAGCCATGCCAGGGAAGCTCAACAACCACTGTTCTGAGAGTACATTGTCTGGGGATCTCATTTGTGTAGAGATGGAGCTCTCTCCAATGCTGCTCAACCCGGGGATGACCCCTGCTAAGAGAAGCAGGCAGGGGGATCTCTGCAGGAGCTCTTGACATTTCCACCCTCCTTGTGGAAGTGAAATTATTCCTCCCTTTAAACAATGCCTTGACAAGTCTGAAAGATCCCAGAGCAAAGATCACAAACATCTGGGAACTGTGTGCCTGGCTCTGGTGTGAGACCAGGAACAGAGCCAAAAACCTCTCCAGCTAACCCCTCCTGCATGCTGGTTTCAGCAACAAAAGCTCTGCAAGTAGGAGTCCTTATGGCAGGGAACTGTGTTCTTCTCCACGCCCCATCCTGACATCTGGCAGCTGTAGGCATAACTTCAGTGCAATACTGGGAAGGCAGCCAAAATCTTTCCCACAGACTAGCCCCATTTTTTACTAGTGTCTTCTCTCCCCCACTGCCAACCAGTACAGGCCACCCTACTGGTTGTGGAAGGGCAGGGAGTCTCCATCAGAAGCTGTCTTGTGCATCTTCCCCTGCCTCTGACCACAGAGCTGCCCCAGGTGCCCATTCCAAAGTTCTTAGATCAGCACCCAAACAGAGGGCAAGCTGGGACCTACTTTGGTCTTTACCAGAAGTATTGATGTAACAAGTCTGGAAATAGTACTTTCCCCCAGCTCTGCTATGGACAAGGAGACAACATCTTCTCCTAGCCTACCCAAATTTCTCCAATCCAGCAACTCTTTTCACAAGTCTAGCGATGATCAGACGTGGGTTCTCTCCCCATGATCTCTTGTGGTCTGAACTTTTATGCTGAGAAGCTATTTTCAGTGATGAGTGGGTGCAGAACTGTAATGAACAGCAGCAGTAGGGGTCTATGTTCCATGGAGCTCCTCTGGCTACCTGCAGCACACACTATTGTCTCCTCAGCACTCACCCCTAATAAATATGCCCTGCAGACAGACAATGTTTAAGAATGGGGCTGAGATGACTAGTCTGCCCATACAGCTGTCACTGCTGCTGCTGCTTGTCAGAGGGTAGCTGATCAGTGGTTATTTCTTTTACGTGGCTTGAATTCAAACCAGTAATCTATAAATGAATTGGTTCCCTGCTCCCCTTGTTGTTTAGATCTCTTTCTCTGGTGCAGCTTTTTGCACTGTGCTTCCAGAGACAGCTCTGTAAACAGGTATTTTGCTGACATTTCACAGGGTACCTAAGGAGGCAAAATTACCATAGGCTTTTGCCTACTTTGCCTGAGCTTCCCTCCCCCTGGGAGGAAAGACCTGGTCCTGCCATTCAAGGAAGGTCTGAGGGATATGGAATGTCCCTTGCAGCAGGAGATGTGGCCCTCTCTCATAGCACTGGGGCTGCCAGAGCAGCAGGTCCAAATCTCCAGGGCTCTTCCTGATTGCTTCCAGCACCTTGTCACAGCTCCACCACTCTCTTTCTATGCCTCCTTCTCCTTGGCAGGAGCAGCCAGGCCTCTCATCCTAAGGACAGCAAAAATTAGGTTTTTGAGTGCTGTTAAGCCAGCTCTGTCTGCAAACTTGCAGCATCTGGATTGACACAGTTTACCTGTGACATGCATGATGTGCAGCACTACTTGCACACCAGTTACAGCTGTAGCCTGTGGACTCAGAACCAGATTCAAAGTGTGCTGTGGTATGTGGGAACCCTTGGGGCTACATGCCAGCCAATGCCAGACAAAACAACCACACAAACCAAATACACTTGTAAGGACTGTTTTCCTTCTCCACAGCTTGAAGACTCCCACATCATCCTCCTTTCTTCCCTGATCTGAAATGGGAGTTGGACAGGCACACACGAGCATGCTGATAAAATCCCAAACTGACTTTTTAAGATCCAGTTGTCTAATCCATGATCTAGATAAACCTATGGGAATACAAGCATTGGAAAATATTAATTACTGTGTGTCTTGGTTTGAGAGATGTTACATCTGTGTATTTTTATAGAGGATAAAATTAAGTTTTCTATCACAGGCTACTTGAATCATAGTTGATGACTTCTTAATCTATTGGAAAAAGACATAGTGAAATCTGGTACTTAGAAGCTGAAACTGGAGAAACCCAGAAATTAAACAAGGCAAGAACTTTTAATACTGAGAATAACAGTTCAGTTGCCCCTGGGATGACTCCCTAAGGAAAATGAGAATTCTCCATTGTTTTGCTCTGTGCCAGTCAGGACTGTATATATAAAACATATGTTCTTGCTCAAATTCCGGCTTGAGTAGTACACACGAGTGTCTGTATGTGAAGTGTGATGAGATGACCATAACACGATCAAAACCAGCTGACAAAGTACTGGAGGGCAATGGTTTCTTGGCCCTCCCACTGGGTCCTCCCACAAGTAACTGGTTTATGCAGCAAGGTGATCCACAACTGCCAGTTTCTTATTTTAATGCTGCATGAACTTGTCATTGCTGATTAGAAGAGAAGAAAAGCAGGGGGTTGCAAGTCTGTTTTGTGTCTGTCACCACACTGCAAACCCAGGAGAAAGAGTGAAGGAACTAGGCACAAAGGCCATTTTCAACATTTTAAAGCCTCTAACACAGGTGGAATTTAGAGAACTACAATATGAAGCCTAAGCTGCTTGTGGAGAGCGACAAGTACCTCAAACAGGTGTTTCAAGGTACTGTTTTGTTTTTGTGCAAGTTTTTTCCCACACAGGATTGAGCCTTCAGTGGGGCTCTGACACCTGAACTTTTGGTCTGGCTGGTGTCCCTGCCCCTCTGGTAAGTTTTCAGCAGCGCTGTGTCTGGAACATAATGCTCTTTCCCACCTGAAGAACTATGACAACTTTGCTTACTAAGAGAAAGGGTTCATTCTGCTCTCATCTTCTGACTCCTCGCTCTCATTTATCTCCTTGTCCTTCTGTTTAGGTATCTTGGATATGGTGCTCTGAACAAAGCAGCCTGTGCTTGTGTTGTGATAAGGATTGTCTAACAGTGCCAAGCTAGTTCTCTTGGATCGGCCAGAGAGTTTGTTTTGTCAATAAGATATTTGCTGTTTATAGTAAATTGTACTTTTTGCTGAATGATTTGTCTGCAGATTGGAAAGACCTGACATACAGTGCTTGAGCAGCCATATTAAAGATAACTGCCAAGGGAAATAATTTGGGAACAATGAGATATTACTGGTTGTTCTTACAACCTTCTCCTTCTGAAGTCAAACTATTTTTCTATTTGCCTCATTTAATGGAAACCACAATTTATTTTTTTAATAATAATTTTGTTAAATACTTTAACAAAAGCAACAGAAGCTATAAGGAGGCACAGCTTTGAAGAATAATTGCTTTAAATAATGGCAGAACATTGTTATGTGAGTGCTGATGTGGTTCTGGGCCTCCAGGGGTTAAAGCAAGGTGTGCACAGGCAATCCTTAGGGAGGTACTTTGTATAAAGTTCAGTGGCTGAGGAATGTCCTGGCAGTCAAGCTTCATTGCCTGGGAAAAACACAAGGCCAGATATTGACATTTCAGTGAGTGATATGATCTGGTTGGCTTTGCTGGTGCAATGAGAGAACTTGACCAGTGCCTTTAAGGGAAGAATAAAAATACCTTATAAAATTCAGATTAAGAAATATTGTGCTTGCATGCTGTAGTTGAAAGGAACAAGAACAAGGATGGGAGCATGAAGAGAGTAGCTCCTTTTTTCACTTTGTCTTTGGCCAACCTTAGTTCAGTTCAGAAGAGGACTGTAAAACACGAGGCTACATTTTTTCCCTCTGAAATACCTATAGGGAGGCACAAATTGTGCTGTTTCCAGTTATTTATTACAATTCCTTGATCACTGGGCAAAATGATTAATGCAGACTGTAGGCAACTGGACTCCCTTCTACTGGGGATTACTGGAGAAATCTCTTTGGGTGACACTGTCCCCATAGCCAGCTTGATCTCTGCCTGTATTCCTGCCTGTCCCTGCTCAGCTGTCCAAATGGGAGAGGTCCTCACCAGGTGCCTGTTTCTTTTCAGTTTTTTGCCTACTCCACTTGGCTCTCCAGCCATCCCTGTGTAGTGCTATCCTGCTCTCTGCCTGAACAAGCTCTGTAATGCATGCTTTGTCTCTTAGCTAGGAACAGGCAGCTTCATTCAACCAAATTTCCATGGAACTGGAAACAGATGAGAAATCTAAAGCAAAGCCATCTTTAGGGAACTGCAGGGTCCTCAGAATCTTTGGAAATCTGACTACTTATTTGGATAATGAGGTGTAGATTTCAGAGTCTGCCTTTCACTCCAGTGTCCAAATCTTGATCTTATGTTTTTAGTTATATTTTTATATTTTAACCACTTAATCACATCAGTCTTTTCATTTTTGCACAGTAAGTGATTTGGTACCCAATGTTTCTCTGCCGAGACATCAGTGAAAGCATGCTACCAAAGGGAGGAAAAAGTTTACAATGAAGTTTAATAAACAGCAGATCTCGAACCAGGCAGTGTCTGTGAGCCAGATAGCAACTCTTAAGATCTTGTTTAACCATGTATAGTGAATAGTGTTGATTATCGTCCTAGGAGATAATTTTGTTCAGTCCTTCTGCGTGCTTCCTTCATAGGTTGTTGAAGCCTGTTTATTTCAGACTGCCCCATTTTGCATGAGTAGTCTCAACAGTTGCCAAGGTGCAGTTTCAGAGTATTCATGGATCTGTCATAACCACTCAAGATATCATCATTCTGCTGCAGCCCTTCCCCAAGCCAGACTCACTTTCTCAGGATGAGACCAACTTCTATGGCAGTGAAGTGGCACATGTGAAAGGTCTATGGAAAATGGCCAGAAAGATGCACGTCAGAATGACTGCTGTGATCTCCACTGAGGGAAACCTCATATAGACATTTTAACAGTATCTCTGACAGAAGTAATGTGCCTGATAATGGAATAAGTAACAAGTAGTCGCTAAACCTGAACCAGAACAAAGGGCATTTTGCTTTGAAACACACCGGTCTGAGGGCGACATCTCTGGGGACATTTTGTCCTGCCATCCCCCTTTGTCTCCAGTCCCTTTTACTCCCATTTGCATGCTCTGGTCTGCTCAACACAAAGGGAGAGAGTGTGGGCTTGGCCAGCCTGGGGTGTCAGGGAGTGGCCAGGGCAGAGGGCACCAGCCAGCAGCACATGGTGTGTGCACACACTCAATGCCAATGCCCAGCCTCTCGAGGCAGTGAGGTATCACCAGTTCTTGGTGTAATACAGGCAATATACTCCTGTATGTCACCATATATTCATATAAGGCATTGCTGCATGTAAAGTAGCTCAGTAAGTGATGGCCTGATGCCTGAATAACATATTTTGTGTGCTGGGAGCTACCATTAGAAATGCTTGAGGCCCCAGACCTGTTTGTTTAAGCCATTTTATGTGAGAAATGGCCAAAGTACATGGTGCGGGTTGGTGTCCTCTGGTCAGGAGACCATTACACTAGCTTGGTTTTCATCTCTGTTGTGGCACCAGCCTCATGCCCTGGGGCTGCCTACAACGAGTGAAGGAGAAGTTCCATCTGGAGATTCAGACGACCTGCCAGCCCCTCAGGGCTGCAGTGCGGCAAGGGCAGCGTGCTTCTTTGAGTATCAGCTCCTTGCCCGGCTGCTCCACAGAAAACGCCGCTGCCCTGGTGGCCTGGGGACGGTTTGGGTAGCGTCAGCCCTGAGGGCTGGGAGATGACTGCAAGGGAGATCTCAGAAAACTCCGTGGCAGTCCCTGAGGGTGCAAGGCGAATGGAGAGAGAGACGTCCCCTCCGGGGGCAGAGCGCGGCTGCCAGTCTTGTGCCCCGAGCCGCCCCGGCCCCCTGCCCTGCCCACCCCACCTGCCTCGCCGCCGATCCCGGGAAGGGGTTAAAAGCCTGGGGCGGCTGATGTCAGTTCCTGCGCTCCTCGGGAGGGCCGGCTCTGATATTTGAGACGGGCTCTCCCGCCCGGAGGAAACCGGGGAGGGAATGGTAAAGTGCTGAATGGGACGGGAGCCGTGCCGGGCACCTGCCNTTCTGGGGGTGATGTTGTGTTATCTCTGTTAACTGAGGAATGCCTTCGGGTCGGGGACTTTGGCCCTGAAGAGGCATGGAAGAAGTGGGGGGAGGAATGGCCACGCGAAGGGGAAGATGCAGCCCAAGAAGTAAATGTATGTAAACTCTGCGGTCTCTTCTGCCCTCCTGGTAAGCCTCGGTGTGCGGGGCAAAACCTCCGCAGGTAGAAGGGCACAACTGGGAGCCCTTCTTCCTGCCTCCAGGCACTTTTACTAGCTAAGCCACCTGCGCGGATGTATTCCCCGCTCCCTTCCACCCCAGGCCCGCGACAAGACTTTTCCTTGCCCTTTCCACAGCTTTTTGTGTTATTTTCTCCCCGCACGCCCCTCCTCGCCCATGGTCTGCACATCTCAGGCCGCAGTCCTGCGTGGGAAATGACTGCGTGGCTGAACAGTTGCAACGGCCTCGGTGCTAAAAAGCTGAGGGTAAGACGAGCATGAAGTGGCAAGTGAGGTGGCTGGGGACAGGGTGTTGATTAATAGTACAGGATTACCCCATTGAGTTTTGCCCATGGTCTGCAGTCCCCCTGTGCTATGAATCCCCTATGACAACCTGCATAAATCTGTTGCTGAGCTGAGCAGACACTTGCATCTGGAATATGGAAATAGTACTTCACCTGTCTTTATTGTTTGCACTTCATGAGCAAAGCTGCAAACACTTTAGTTGTATTTGTATCTGCATCTGAAAGTCTTGACATTGATTGATTGTTTCAGCTTTTCAGGTGTAAGTGTACAAAGTCTCCTAAGTGTTTTGATTTCTAGCTCTGGATCCACCTATATCTGCAACATCAGCTGACTGTAGTCTAAAAACACAAAGAAAAACCTGTAACACTTGACATCTTGATTTAAATTTCAGCTTCATCAGAATTACAACTGCATATGGACATTCCAAGTAAATATGATCATATTTATTTTGGATATGGCATTTAGGGTCAGAACTGTCTATGGCATTGGTCAAAACTTACAGATATATGAGTGAGACTGCTAATTTTGACTGCATTTAGCAGGTGGTTGAGTCATTTTTCCCCTCACTGAGTTTTAAGGACTTTTTATCTGCCGTTATTGTCACTGACAGTTGTTGGATACTTAACACTGAAAATCAAGCTGCTCTTTAAGAAGTGGCTGTGTGCATTTAAGAATGAGGTTTTGAAAATAGCTTGTTTGAATAGAGTGGCTGTCTCCTATGTTCTATGTCCCTAAAATAGGAGTTCTGCCTCTGAAAATATCTGACTCCCACCTTCTTCATATGTATAAGGGAAAAAGGAGACAGTTTTGTATAAATGTATCCATTTAAATCATTTATCTGATATGAAAAGGACCAATATCTGGGAGAGGAAGGGGAATCAAAGAATGTACTGAAAAAAGATGGTTAAGGCTTACAAAAAAGGACATCTGAAATGGCAGATCTGGTGGAAGTGATTTAAAGTCAGTCTGTCAAAATGAAGTTGATATTGTAATACACAGAGTACAGATGATCTGTTTATGTTCAGAAGAACGGGGAGAAGGAACAATGTATTTTTATAGTAAATGAAAATGCAGAATAAATTTTGTAAATAAAGTTGAACTCTAGAGGTAAATATATGAGATTGTTATATAATAGCTTTCCCTGAAGAAGTGTAAGGTTTTTGCTAGGGGGAAGAGCTATAATTCTGATCTCCAGCCTTCAGAACTCATTTGGTATGATGACACATGGGAAAGTTATTAGTTTAAGTGGAGGAGATGGGGATTAATAGAAGAATGGTAAGATAGACAAATGACAAAAGAGAATGTGACAACACAGTGCTGAAGAGGGGGTGGTTAGATGGTAGGTATTTTACTGGTAGAATTGGCTACTGACACAGGGGATTAATCTAATGACACAAAACAAAATTACACATTAGAAGTAGTAATAAAGTGGGCACAAAACCTCGAAGAGCACTCTTTAAAATTAGTAGAGGAGGAAAAGATTCAGTTGCATAAACAGTAAGCCTTCTTCCAGATACCCAAAACCAAACTGTGCCTTTTAAATTTAGTGATCCATAAAAATACTGCCTGTAATTAAAAAGATAACATATAGTTATACTAATCAATCACAGGGTAACCATGGGCATGTTGAATTTTGCAGTCACAGAATGGTTAAGGTTGGAAGGGACCACGGTAGGTCGTCTGGTCCAATCTCCATGTTCCAACAGGGCTGTCTGAGAGCACATGGCACAGGATTGCATCCAGATGGTTCTTGAGTATCTCCAGTAAGGAGACTCCACAACCTCTCTGGGCAACCTGTTCCATGCTCCATCACCTGTGCAATAAAAAAGTTCTTCCTTGTGTTCTAATGAAAGTTCCTGTGCATCAGTTTCTGCCCTTTGCCTCTTGTCTGGCCTGTAGTACACAGAATTTGATCTTTCGGACATCTGGCACACTTGAGCTTTATTAATCTGTTCCAGTCCATTTGCAATTTCCCTCCTGCTCTCCCACATCTGCCATTTACAAAGGTAAAGTCAGCTGAGATTCCTCTCTTCCGGTTGTGTCAATTTGTCTGTGAATGTCGGCTCCTAGTGCAATATGGTTGTGAAAAAGGCAAACGTAATCAGCTGAGGCATTCCCTTGGAGAGAGGGGAAAGTGCTAAATGCCTTTACACAAGGCATTGTTGTGGGTGCCTGCTGTCTTTCAGATGCAGTTGTGGTCACTCATGGCTATGAAGGGGAGCAAAAAGAGAAGAACCAGCTCTTTTATATGATGTGCGCTGAAGCTGAAACAGGTGCAGAGGGAGAGCAGGGAGCTTTTCTTATGAGGCTAAAGGAGCTCCTCATCTCTGGCCTTGCAAATTGAGGTCCTTAAGGAAAAGCTTTTGATATCTATAAATATATCAAGGGGTAAATATGATGGAGGGAAAAAACCCTAGCTAAACTGAAGGGCAATAATCTACAAGAATTAACAGATACAAGCTGGTTATGATTATGGTTATGCTAGTAATTGGAAGGCAACTGACTGGAGACATGAGGTTCTAGAATAATAGGAATAGTTGGAGAACTGCCAGCATGGTTCTAGGGAAGGGCACTGTTCATTTATGAAAGGAATTATAAAATGCTATTGTCTGTTGTGATAAAGAATAAAATGTAATGATTCAGGACACCCATCTCATCCTAGACCCCCTATTTGGAACAATGGTATTTTAGTTCAACCAGAAGTTACTGTCTGTGTGGGAAAATGACTTTTGCTTTGGCATAAGTTGTTTGGCACATCAGTTTCATTTTGCTTTGTGTCATTAGAGTCCATCCCATTCATTTGTATGTCATCTTTGGATTTAACCTTTATGAATAAAGACTAGAAGCTCCTTATACTTGTATGAAAGAGCACAGAATTTCATTTGAGAGCTGAATTATTATTTATGTCCAAAACAGAGTTAGCTGTAAACAAACTTAACAGTGTTGTGGGATCCTTCCATGACTTAGTGCACTCTTTTGGCTTGGGAAGGGCTGATAGCATTACCTCATAGGGAAACATTGTACCGAAAGTAACCTGGTTAAGCGCCTGGCGAGAAGTTAAGGCTAGAGATTAGAGCAGTGTGCTGGATGGGCTGTGGAAAAAGATGGCCTCTATTTCTGTAAAGCACTAAGTGTGGGGAAATCGTCTTCTTTCCTGCTGTAGGGTGTTTTCAGTGCTGCAGTACTACACGTGAGCATGCCCTTGTCTTGTTTTATTTAAACCTACCTTCTGGAATAGTATTTCACAAGTCATTGGAAAAGTAGGCAACTTGATGTCTGGGAAGCTTTCTATTACTGAACAAAGCAACCTGAACATAAAATAACTCACAGGTAATGTTTATAGCCAAAGGGTATAAAATGCATCTTCCTTGACTTGGAACATGGGACATATAACTGGATGAAGTGGCTTGTTGTGGTATGTATACTCATGGTAATTTGAATCTCAAGTCTTACATGCAAAACATGAAACAGGTATTCTGACAAGTGGGTACAACTGGAGGGGCATCTTAAACTTTTCTTCTCTGCAGAGAAAGGCAGATGTAAGGGCAATGAGGCTGAGTGACTGTTGCTTTCTTGCAAATCTTGGACTGTTCCTTGGTCTGTCACTGTTTGGGACTTGTGAGTTTGCCTGTGAGCTGGTGAGAAGATGCTTTAACAAGTAAGGATTTAATTGTTCTGATGAAGCTGAGCTAATGGCTGTTCTAGCTTTGTAAACAGTTGTTATTGTTTGGTAATACAGCTGGCTGTTGGACTACACACTTTGAGTTGACCGTTTTGTTCACAAATACCTGAATTTGGTTAGGAACATCTATTACCTAGATTTTTTGTGTCCTAAGCACAAAGTATCTGAAATGTCTAAACCATTACTGAGCAGGAAAATAAAAGATCTTCAAAACCTACTTTCTCCAGTTTCTGGGGCTGTATATATTTCTTGATGTCTACAAGGACTTCAGTTGAGCAGCATGTTTTGTCTTTAGCCCTAACTTATTCCTGTATGGATTCTCTTTATTTTAACAAAGCAATTGTTTAGATACTGGGGCACTTGCACTCTCATTGTCAGCTGACTGTGTCAAGTAGTTAGGGATCGGGAACAGTTGCTTAATACATCACATCATCTTAACACAGTCTGTATGAGATAAGGCATTGGTGACCCAAGCTGAAAATGTGTGTTTGATACCTGAGGCAGGAAGTTTTAGTGACTTGAGGGTTTACAGCCATACTGGAACAAAGGAGGCAGGAGTAAAAAATACTCCTAATCTTTGGGTAGAGGCTGAGCAAGGCTGTAACGGTGGCGGTAAGGTTTTTTCTGGAATATACATTATAATGCATTAGTAAATTATTTACTCATTCTAAAGGTAAACGTTTATCCATTAAGAGTGACCTCTGGCAGAGGGCAATATCAGTGACTCAGTGTAGTACTACTTCATCTTCTGCTTGGAGAAGAAAGGGCCTTCATTACCAGTTCTGTAAGAGGGACCAAGTAAAACTGGGCACAGAGGCGATAATTTTATCCTTCTAAAATATATACTGTTTTTTTCCCTTTGATTCTGTAGGATTTGTAGAGCACCTCAGACGACATCCTAAATGGATTAAACTTCACAATGGCAGAACTCACAGTGGAGAATGGCAGCTGTATGGACTGGCAAAAGCGATGCCTTGTGTTGGAGTCCCAGCTCTTCAAATTCCGCTTGCAAGCAAGCAAGATCCGAGAGCTGTTAGCTGATAAGGTGAGGCAGAGGTGACTTCTTCTACTCTGCAATGGTTTATGACACAAAGGCAAAAAATCTGTAAATGCCGAGCTATCCAATATACCTATTACTTGCAGTGAGGATTTCTTCCTTGATTACAGTACATCTTTGCTCTCAACTTAGCAGCTGAGATGCAGAGATGTGCCTGTCATAGTGGTGTAAAGTGGCACAATAAGAATTAGCCTTTTTTACTGCAAAATCACCAAGTATTTGGACTCTAGTGGAAAACACTGTACCAGCAGGATTCTGGATATCTAAAGTGACTGAGACAACTGCAGAGCTAAGATGGATGTTTTGGACAAGAACAACAGGATCAGGACTTCGCTGGCAACAGAAAAGCTTGGAGGAGTGCAAATTATGATACAGTGTTAAAAGCCCAGACAGGGATACGTGTTTTGCCATAGTGTTAGAAAAACACTTCATATCCAGTCAAAATATTCTGGGGATAAGGAAGAGTAAGGCCAGATATTTGGAGATCTAGATGTTAGAAACTTACATGGCATCTGTGGTTTTAGAGACATCTCCTACTAATCTCTTTCAAGTGCCCCCTGGTGAGTTTGTTTGCATCCTAGAGGTGAGAACCGGTAAAGATCTGAGGATTTTATTGAAGTTTTGGGTTTTTGCTTGTTTTTGCCATAGTGTGAATGTTTTGTGGCTTTTCTTAACCTTAAATGGTGTTGTTTTTCCATTAGAATTAAAGCTTTTTTGCTAAATTTGTATAAAGTCCAAATTTGTAGGTTTCAGTGGGGCTCCCTTTTTTCAAAATGTGGCTTACATTATCACAGTTCAGTCCAAGATTGCTCAGATATTCAATTACTGTAGGAAAGTGAGAACAGTTTACTAATGAAGTTGAAATCTGTACAGCTGACTACAGTTTACTATACTTGATGACAGATATGTTCTAAACTCACTTTTGTTCCATTTTGTATTATGTAACTTCTACATGTATATTGTTGTATGTTCTTGTCTGTTGGTTTTGGATGTAAAAATATCCAGATGACAGCTACTTGAGAGTGGAGTAATTTTCATCCCTGCTTCCACTGTCATTACATTTTCACTATTGCCATCTACTGCATGAGGCATTTTTTCCACCCTTCATATTTTAAGGAATTGTGCAATTCTAAGCAGCTTCTTAATCTCTTCAAATTAGCTTCTGACATGGACCTTAGTGATTACTTACCTTGAAAAACATTGGAAGTGGTTGTAAAGTCCATTTAGATAAAGGCACATTTAAAAAATCATGTATAGATGTGGAACAGTACCCATATGCAATATTTGTAAGTTTGCTGCATTATGAGGTATGTGTCCTTGGGATTTATTAATTTCTGCTTTGAGAAACTTCCTGACTACCCACACAAGACACAAGCCCACCTTACCAGATTTTCTTACTGGGAAACAGACTTGCCAGATACATTTTGACTATCTCTTTAGGGAATTTTGTTGGTCATGGCAAAGAATTAAATTTTCATCTGCTTCAGGGGCCTGGCTACCATTTATCCAGCCTTTTAGTCAAAGCCACGTTCCCTTTGCTAAGATTAAGGAGTAGTTTGGTTCAGTGATCAGGTTATTCTGTAACTACTTGTACAGTGCTGTTGTAGCTTTACTTGAAGGGTCAAAGAGCTAAAAGGCTTGCAATTCCCACCTCCGAATGTCATGTGGGAAGGGGAGAGCCTCACAGGGACTGTGGGGCAGCTCTGGCAGGCTCTCCTGCTGCAGGTGGACTCAGACACACAGTGCTTATGTTGAACGGTCCTCTTGAGAAGTGTTCTGTGCCTCAGGTTCTCAGCTGGTCTGTGATTACTTGCTCAGAGACCCTCCTTCCCTTCTCCTCAGTCACCACAGGACACCCCAGCAGTCACAGCAACAGGTGCTCCTGTCTGTGCTGCCTCCTTCTCACCCTCAGGTGGCTAGTGATGCAGAACTGAAGGAGGTGCTTGGTTTACATCTAGTGATGGCAGTTTCAGGGATTTTTTGTCATAGATTTTATAGCAACTGTGTTTTTAAAAGTTTTTTCCTCATTATGGGAATGAAGAGATTCAGACTAGAGAGTCCTGTGTTTCAAGAAAGGTTTTTTGGGGCAGTGAGGGGGGATGATCTTGGAAAAATGTGAAGTCTGCACAATTTGAAGGTGTGTGCCAGCCTGTGATAAACATTGTCTTGAGATCCTCTCAATATGGTTTGCAGTAGCAGAAAAATTATTTCTTTTAAAACTACTTCTAGATGGTGAAAGTGAAGAACAATGCTAACAGGGGTATGATACTTGCTCACCAGCTAGGCTGTCATGGGTATGAAGGTGACTGGTTGAAGGGCTTGAAAACCTGATCCTCCACATCTTAAATTATTCTTTATAATTAATTTTATGTTTTCAAGAGAGATTTTACTATTTTAACTCACAAAAAAACCCCAACCACTCAATGCCTGGCATTGGTAGTACAATGTGCTCTAACAGTTTAAATACTTGAGATTTTTAAAATCCGCTTAGATTGAATAATCTAGATCGCTGTTCAGAACATGAGGAATTTAAAACCCAGTGGTTTAACTGCCAATGCCCTAGTTCTCGTGGTGTGAACTTCCACGTTGATAGCCTGGTCTCAGCTATCAAACACAGCTGCCCAAGCTGCACAGAGCCTGGCTGGGGGTTGGCGTGGCAGAAGAGCCTTTTAGCCCCTGCTCTCCCAGACAAAGCTGTGCCATCCTGCTGGACCCCACAGGGCACAAGACTCCTGAGTCCTACCTTCTGCCATAAGCAGGGATTGCTTTGGAAGCAGGCAGTTGTTTTCACCCTGATTTTCTTGTACACACACAAGGAGAAGGGATACTCCTCCGTTGGTGAGTGGCATAGCAGGCCGTTGCCTCGGCAGCAAATTGACCTGGTTAGAAGTGAGCTCGGGAACAGAACTGCCGGAGAAAATGAAGCTGAGAGGTGTAGGAACTTTTTTCACTCAATTTTATGTAGCCTCTTCTGAGCCATCAGGAGAGGGAAAGCCTGTGTGAGTGGTTGATGGGAGGATCTTTTGCAGTTTTTAGAAGTGCCGTCTGGGTAACTTAACCTGCTTCTGACTTACTTCAATAAACAATGAACATTTGGAAAAAGGCTCTTTTGTGTCACGCAAGCATGGCTATTCAACTAGTCCTGTTTCTCCCATGCAAGCAGTCTGGGCTAGTGTTTGAAAGAAGAGTTCCATGCATTTGGCTTGGTTACTAAGTGTTTTGTGTGACCTGGGTCACACTGCTTAGTAGCATTTGTCAAATTATAAAGCATTTTGAATGAAAGGACCCATGTAAATACCAAGCATTATTATTAATTCATTGAGGGATTTGAAAGAGCCTTACAAGCATGTATGTATTATATCTGAATGTGTTCTAGTGAGAGTGCTGACACTGGGGATGAGTGAAATAATGATTTCATGTACGAGGAACACAGCAGTTATTTAACAGTTCATAGTAGGACAACCCAACAATGTAGTACAGGAAATTAAGAAAAGTACAAGTTCATTTAAGGCTACAGGGGGAGTTAGGGTGACAGAAGTAATTGATTTGGATGGAATTTAGCCAGGTCACCCTGCTTGCCCAAGTTTCATAACTTTTTAGTGATCAGGAATGCTTCCAACATAGATTCTGTGTCCTGATCAAGATTCATAACTGCTAGCAATGCAAAGCAACTGCTAGGACAACAAGGGGTTCTTCAGTCAGAACAGTGCTGTCTTCTTAAAATAGCCTGAGTCTTTCATGGTGTTTGGTCACCTTGTGGAGGCTTGAATTATTAGTTTAAGAGGATAGCTTAAAGGTAAAAAGGCCCAGAATTTCATCTGTGCTGTAAATGTAAACCCTGTCAATTAATCAGGAAACTGGGAGAGACCATTGATTCTGAAGCTACTGTCTTAAACACTCTTTGTTTCACAAACCACATTATGTCTCCCCAATAGTTATGTTTAACATCTCTCTTTTGCCAATATGATTCGCTGCTACCTGTCTGTGGTGATGACTGTCCTGAGACTAATAGATAAATGCATGGGTACATCACTGTTCTGAAGGGACACAAACTCGTCTAACGCAGACCACTGCTATTCTTGTTAGATTGCCTTGAGCTCAGTCTTCAAGAAGACTCTTTGGTCAGAGCAGCTTTGTATGGCTGCAGTCCTCTGTGGCATCTCTGTTCCTTCTCTGCCAAAGAAGCATCCTTGGTTTGGATATTGGGTTACAGAGACTGTTGTATTTGATTGTTCCACTAAAAAAGCAAATGTGAGAGGTATCGTGTGAAACATAGCAGGTTTTGATCTTCATGGTTTTATGCCATTGCTTTTTTAGTTATGTGAATACTGAGGTGTCTACATACTGAGGTGTATACATGCCTTTTGATATGTTTGCTGCTGGGGTCAATCTGCTCTTTTATCAGTGAGCATGTATGGAAGGAAGACTTGTCTTGTTGCCATATGAAGGAAGGCAAATGGAAACGGGAATGGTGTCACGTCCGTTCTGGATGATCAACCCAAGTGGAATAAGTCCCATTTTCAGATATATTGGTTTGGTCCTGTTAGTGACCAACCTGAATACTTGGCTCCAGTGCTTTATCAAAAATGCATTGGAGAGAAAAGGAGCTCAATTCCCTTTATAATTTTTCTTCTTTAAGCATGGTTCTTTCAATCTTCTGAAGATTCTTCTATGTCATTCTTTCCACAGTAAAACATAAGTAAGTGCTACAAACTCCATGAAGCATTCCTCAAATTTTGCAACTTCCTGGATAAAACTTAGTGTCACTGACTTCATATTCCTGGGCTTAAATCTGACACCCATCGAAGCAGGCCGGGTGAAGATGACCTTGGCAAACATCAAATGAGATACTAGGTTGCTATTTAAAGAAAAATTTTAAACAAAACCAAACAATTTTAAAAAAAATCCCCCAAACCAACTCCACCCACCAAAAAAAGGGCTCTAGTTGTAAATTATTAGAAGAACCCTGGTACATTTGAATTTTATTTGAATGAAGTGACTTACAAACATTTAGGATAAAATTCAATTCAGTGTCCTTTGACTTCGATAGCAGCAATGTCCAGATGTTGAATCACAACTGTCAGTTTGCAAAGCTCTTTAAAATGAAAAGAAGCATAGGAGAATTAAGATCATTGTTAATCTTGTCAGTTATGAGCCTGTGATGCTTTTAAAGCCAAAGCAAAGTATTCAGTGGTTATATTGTGGCATCATAGAGAACCTGCTGTAAGCTTTCAAGATATATTCATTTCTATTCATCATTGTGAATGAATCCTATCTGAAATAAGATCAGGGAAGAATGATACACTGTAGACAGGCTCCTTGCAGGGACAGCCCATGGTGTGTAAATTGTAGAGATGAGGTCAAGACTTTGGCTCTTTTCCTTTGACCCATGTAATGAATGATGAAGCTCACTAATGAGAAAATGGTTCCGGTGTATTCAAAGTAGGGCGGAAGACTGGGAAAGGTCAAAGGCTTTTTTTTTTTGTCCTGGTCAAAGCTGTCCAGTTAACTCAGAATATGCCAAAGGATCTGTAGGCTTGCACAGGTCCTGAGTCAAATGTGAATTTCCAGGTGATGTTAATTTATTTTCTTTCTTCCCCCATCTTCTTTCTTTTCTGTCTCTGAAGATGCAGGAATTGGAACAGAGAGTGGTAGAAGCAGAGCAAAGAGCTGAGGATGCCGAGAAACAGGTAAGAGGTTCTTTGATAGTGGCTCTGGTACAAGTCCAGCAGTTAACTCACTCTAAATTCCTTCCAGTCTAGCATACAGACAGAAATCTGCAGTGCTATGCCCTGTTAGGGAAACATTGATTTACAGTGGTGGATTTTCTGGTCTACTTCCCAGTCTGTGAGCCTTAGCTCTGAACAGGTGCCTAAGTCTGTTGAACCCTAAGGGAACACAAGCACCTTACACCTTTTTGTCACTTCACAGCCTTTTACCCCCTCATCCATAATAGGCATGCTTGGTTGTGGAAAAGGAAGGGGTGCTGGATCGCAAAGATAAGGCTGCTTGGCAGGTCATCAGGAAACAAATACTTAAGAGTACTGGTGAGGACTTGTCTACAAGTAGAGAAGGTTCTGTAAAAGGAGTAGGTTTTGTAGACACACCCTTATCACTTGTTTTGGACTTTTTAATAATTACTGCTCTGGCTCAGGAGCCCATGGAGAAAAACAGTAAGAACTGGATTCATTGTCTGTTACTGTAATCTAAAAATTGGGCATATTGTCTAAACTAGTCCTTCTGTGCTTCTTGAATAATGGGGATGGGGAGAGAGGCAGACTTCAGCTTGTGAAGAGGCTGTAGAGAATAATAGACCTTTGGGGAGCAGATATTCTGCACTCTAAGGACTATTATAGAAACAAAAGCCCCGAGATGGGCCAGATGGTCTGAGCTCTTGGATCACTGGAGATGGGCCAGATGGTCTGAGCTCTTGGATCACTGCAGATCACTGCTGAAGGGAAGGCTTGAAGTGAATCAGCTCTCTCCAGCTGAACAAGAGCTGCAGGACTGAGCACTAATCAGGGGTTGAAGGGCAGAAATAAAAGCCATACAGCCAAGAATGGCTGTCAAAGATGACTTCAGAAGTGAAGGACTAAATATGCAGTGTTATAAGCACTGGGAGACATATCACCTGGGAATCAAGAACTTGGAGTACCTGGAAAGGTTTTCTGTCTACAGAACATATTTTTCCACATCAGTTTGATAGTGACATCAAAATTTTTTACTGACCAGCTTAATTCTAGGAAAAATGCGATGTCTTGACACCATGCTCTTCGTTGGCTTCTATGCTAGACCAGCAACTACCAGTGAAGAGCAAGGTTTGTTCTCAAGAGTGGTATCAGTTAAGTCCACACCCATCCGAGACAGGCAAAGATAACACAGTACAGGCAAAAGTGACAGCTGTGACAGCACCTCCAGGAAGTACAGTTATTGCCACTGACCAGTGAAGGTTTCATACTAGCAGGCACCTCAATGACAGGAGCAGAGTGCCCAGGATATGACAAAATGCAATGACAGCAAGGGACAGGATGGACAACAAGTCAAATCCAGGTCCAAGAATGGGCAAGAAAGGGAGAACTTGGCTGGGAACGTGTAACAGAAATGAGGGTTGCCTTCACTCACCTCCCACCAGCAGAAATGAGTGTTGCCTTCATTCACCTGCCACCAGCAGTTCTATAGCCATATGTTGGCAGGTCCTAAAGACTAGCAACCGTCAATGTTTGTCTTTCCAGCAGCCTTATCCACATCCAGAGATAGGTGTTCCTAGAGAAATGCTACATTGCTGCCTCACAGCCTGAAGAAGTGACAGTATAAAAGTAGGACCATTCCCTTCTACTAATGAGTACATTCACCATGAATGAGAGGTAGCCAACAAATGAGAGGGCTCCACATCAAGTGCAAAATCCCTTGTTATCTTTCTCTCCAGGAGTCTGGGGGGTTGGATTTGTTAATTCAATGGACTCCCTGTAGCTGCCAACCTCAATTAAGGAAATCACATGTTTGCAGTCCCCTCGCTGAGCCTCTAGTACAGAGTCAGCATTTGGGCATCAGACAGGAAGGAGGGGCCATTTCTTTTTACTATAATCACCCTAAACTCTAATGAAAGCACATCCGACTCAGCAGGCTTAGTTTTCTGGCTCGGATGTTGGGTGCTTACCTTTCTGATTCAGTATGAGGAAGAGGCAGTTTGCTTCTCTGCCTAATACAGGCAGACAGGAGGACAAAACACAGCTTCTGCAAGTATGAAGTGTAGGCTGCTCAACAGAGTGTGACTAACCCTCTTGCACAGATTCTGTGAAGTGCTCAGATTGCTGCCTGCATTCTGTCTTTCTGGTTTGAAGTTCATGCTAAATTTATGGTATTTGGAGTTGGTTTATTTGCAGATTTAACTTCTTTGAGATCCAGAGATTTTTCCCATTATCAAATGCTGCAGTTAGTACATTTGAGTTAAATTGAAGGGATTCCATTCATCTTTAGAAATGAAGTCTTATAATCCATTGTAATGGAATGAGGTACAATGGAGCGGCATTACTGAGAGCCAAAGGTTTTGAAGAAAGCAAAGAGAATTAAAAAATTTGCTAAAAACCTGAAATGCTTCAGTAGCCACTGGATTTTAGTGGATTGAAACTTCGTCTGTACTGAAGGAGCATTGCAGTGATCTTTCTCTTGCTGCGATGAAGAAGTCTTGACATTGGCAGGAGGTCAAAGACAGGGCAATGTTTTGAAATATCTAACACTGTAACTCTTTAGCAAGTCTGGAGAAAAGACTGTCTTAAGCTGGGGATAGGAGGATGAAGGACCTCCACAGTACATTTTCCTATAGAAATTTTAATCTGAAGCCAATGGCCAGGGGTTTGTGGTATATACCTTGGTAGTAAATGAGGTAAAAAACTGGCCTTTATATTGCAAAGGAGAAAGGTAGGATGTACCATGCCCCTAGGTGCCTGTATGGCCTCTTTGATTAATAATTTGATTGTAATATCTCAGAATCCATGATTTATCTGTTCATGGTTCAGTTTACATCTGTTACTGCTTCAGCATTACAAATGAATGGACAATGTTCCTTTCACAAGTGTGGATATAAACTAAGTGTGACCTGAAGGGTGTTGTGGTTTTGGTGTTTTATTTTTCCTTTCCTGACTTAAAAAATAAGAAACCCACAAATATTCTCATTATTTTCATTCTCTTACCAATACACAAGCAGCTCCTTGATTTGCATTGGCTTCTTTTGGTGTTTTTTTGGGGTTTATTGAATGTCCTTCTGATTACCGTTACAGGTCAGAGTTATGGAAGAGAAGATAAAGCTAGCCAACATGAAGACTGGTGAATCTGACAGCACCCTGCACAGGAAATACCAGGAGCTGATGTGCACAATACAAGGAAAGGAGGATCTGATCAACAAACTGGAGACACAGCTAGCAAAACAGGTAGGAATGTTTTCTATAGGAAGGTCTGTAGGTTTCATGAGTTAGAGGGATTCTGTAATGTATATTTCAAAGATACAGATTATGTCTCATTACAAATTAATCTCTCAGTTGCCTCCAGATCAGCTGTGAGATTATGCCCATCCCAGTTCAAGATCCTCTCTTTTCTTTTCAGACAAAACATCCACTCAGCTTCAACAGCCCATGTCTTTTCATTACTTAGTCAATGTGCCTAAAGGGCTTCATTATGTTAGTGCTGAGACCCTACATTGTAATGCTACTGTCTGGTCACAGTGTTTCTCTGGCTTTTTGGCATAATGATTGCATTGCAAAACCATTGTGGAACCCATCTCTGACTCTGTTCATGCTGCTTCTTGGGAAGGGTCTTTTCCCAGTCTTCGGCAGTCCTTTATAATAGTTCATCTCTTGTCAGATGTCATTATAAAAGAGCAGCTGTTTCTCAGTATGGATAGTTCTTAGCCTCTTCCTTTTTCAAGGAAGATGCTACATCTACAGCAGGGTTTGTATTTCAGTTCTAGTAAAGGCTTTGCCCTGTGGTTTTTATAATGTGAGGAATGAGGTATTCTTATGTGTTGCTAAGTAAATAAACAGAAGTACAATTTTACAAAACAAAAAAATACTTAGCCATTTGAGTTATATTGAACTAATTGCCACCTGTTTCAAGGACTGTTAGTAGAAGTCTTGTGCCAGCAACAAGAGGCAAAAGGAGTTTCTAGAAATGAAAGCCAAAGCTTGGCAATTCTAGACAGGAAATACTCATTATCAGAATCACTGGTTTAGCTTCAGAATGGGATAAGATGGTGGCAGGGCTAGAAGGTTACTAAGGGTCCCTGTGAGGCATGCCATTTGTTTTCACTGGGATGGGGGGAGCCATGGAGTTCAGAGCATCACTGAGAGAATACTGAGGTCATGTCTGGACCACACAATAGTGTGGGACACAAAGAATCTGTAATTGCTTTTGGATCTTAAACCACAATAACTGCATCTATGGCTGCTGTGTCTGAGTGAATTGGTTCTGCTTAGAGTCAGGGCTTACTAAGTATGGTGACAATGCAGTCATCATGTCACTATTCTGCTTTGGAACCCTGAATAAAATCTTGGCATTGCACTTCATGTAGTGTAATAATCTGAATCTTTTACCTCTTGGACCTCGTTCCAAGACGAGTCCAGGTCCTTGGGAATTCCAAGCCAGTTCCCATGTGATGGATATCCAGAGATGGTAAATCTACTGTATGTGCCATCATTTCAGATCTAGAGGCACATCTAGTATTCTAACTCCCGCAGAGATTGAGACCTGATGATTAGGAACACACATAGATAAAAGGAAAAAAAAACTAAATAAATTTTCTTCTTGAAGCATCTGATTTGATTGCTATTATTTCCTTATGCTCAACTACAAATGTTAGGCTGCCTGTAGTGCTGCTAGGACCTATTTTAAAGTCAGCAAACAAACTTGAATAGGAGCCTTTAAATGTGCAGTTGCAGTGATAAATAGCATATGGTGATTAAAAGTCATGTGAAAATGTGGGGAATTTTGTGTGGTCTATTTATCAGTGTAAAAAAATTTAAAGTGGGGGGAAGGACTGACATTTTTTATAATAATAATTACTGGTATTTGTTTACTTCAGAAAAAACAATATAACAGGGAAACCACCAACTGCTACCAGAAGGTATTATCTTTGCCCCTTAATTGGAGAAACCAGGGCTGATGTGCCATGCAGCATATTTTCCTCCTCTTTCCCTCCTGCCATTGCTCCCAGAACTGATTTCTTCTCTCAGTTGTTTAAATCATTATGTAGATAGGAGAGTTTTCAGTGATGTTGCTTCTGATGAAGCCACACAGAAGATAAAACAGAAAGCTTCAGGTGATCATAGTGTTAATTCAGCATCTTTCAAAGGAAATTTCCAGAAAAGTTAAAAACACAGCTGAGAAAACACAGCTGCAGAAATTATGTACAATATTACCCAGGTAGATACTTGGGGGAACAATGGTCACTGTGCAAATCAACAGAATTGCCGTAACACCTTTGTGTGCACTAGAACCTGTTCTAATGGATATGTAAACATACAACCACGTACAGCATCTGAAATCCTCTTAGCAGATCTTAGTGTTTTTCAAGGTCAGGTTGTGGAGCTTTCTTTTTTTTTTAATTTACTTTCTTAATGAGAATATTGTGTGTGTGTTAAATATGTTGTTAGTATTTGCATCTTGTGTACATTGAGAGATTCTGCTCCAGACTTGTGCTTACAGCAACTGAATCCCTTTTGCTTGGAATGATTGATGTTTTTTGAATCAATTATAGGAACCGCTTAATTCTTACTACCTTTGGCCAGTAATGTGTGTGTAGGCTGGGGGAGCACTCCAGATGCTCAACAGCAAACAACAACATTGCAAAACCATGTGAAACAGAAAAAGTTGCAGACCCTACTCAAACTGTGGTAGGTGGCCAATTGTTACCTGACCTGGATTTTGCTATTCCACAACAAACTTTTGAAACAAGCCTCGGAATTTAATTCTAGGGACCATGTAAGACAACTTAGAGCTTGGTTTTTTCCAGAAGCCAGCTGAACAATTGCATCCAAGTATCAATCTTAAATCTTATGTCTGCACTGGGAGCTTCTGTGTTTCAGTCACTCCTGGTGCAGTAACTCACTGAGAACTGTTAGTAGTACTCTCCTAATGCGTCTAACGTTGTGTTTGGTTTTTTGGCACAGAAACAACTGAGGACTGAGGAAGCCAAAATTGTTCAAGAGAAAGCTGCCAAGATCAAAGAGTGGGTAACATTTAAGCTCAGGGAGGTAAGTCTCTGGCTTTCTGCCAGGTTTCAAGGCATGTGAGAAAGTACAGTGGCTGCACAGCCAGGGGGTTCCTATGTAGGACAACAGTCTGGGGACAGTCAGTCTGCCACAGGGACACTCTGCTTGTTTGGCCCTGCACATACTCAGTTGTAAGGCTGGGGTCATCACTCTTATCAAGGGCTATTTACTTTATTGGGAAAGCTATAAATGACAGTGCCCAAAAGCAGCTTCTGAAGATTGACTAGTCACAAGTGGCTTTCACCAAGCTTTCTTTTGCCTCTTCTCCTTTTCTTTGGATGCTGTTTCTGTTCCTTTCTGACAGAGCACCTGTTACACAAATGTGGGTTGTCTAGTGATGCTGCTGATTAGAAGGATTTTGAGGTCACTGGTAGACTCATCCATCTTTTTTTTCCTTGTTAAGAAACTTGAAAGTAATAAAGATGAAGGCATGTTCTGTGTAGTGGATCACACATGCTCACAATTTTGCGTTATTTTTCAGTTTTTATTATTCTTGTTTCATAGCTTGAGCTAGAAAATTACCACCTGAAAAACTGTAATCAGAGACTGATGGAGCAAATTGAAGCTCTTCAGGATACACTGCAAGGTAAATGTGTTCAGCTGTCACTGTAGCCTAATAACCACTACAGGAGTGGAAGTTGGAATTCTGGGGTTGTATTCTTAACTTTGTCAGAAATTAAAAGTTGTGACAGCAGGCAGTAGAGTTGCTCTGTTCCGTAGCCAGCTCCATTTTTAAGATGGGAATAATGTGTTTACCTGCCTTAACTCCTAATTGTTTTCCCACCAACAACTGAGTATAGACTTTTTTTTTTTAAGAATCTGCATTTGCCATTAAAATAAGCCGCTGAGCTAATGAGTTAGAAGCATTCATTGAAATACATACTAGAACTCTCTATTCACTTCAGTGCTGCAGGGGAGAAGTCCCTGATAAATTTCAGTGTACCTCCACATGTGAATCATTCTCATCCCCACAGAACCTCTGCTGGCATGTGAGCTGAGTAACTGAATGAGCCAAGGCAGCAGCTCTTTGGTCTGCCTTTAGGAGCTGGGTTCCTCTGTGGTATGGGTTGGAGAAAGCTGCTTATGGTGTTTTGGGTTTTTGCAGTTCTTTGGTGGCTGGATGGAAAACTTTGGTGTCCAGGCTTGAATTCAACACCTTTTGTTGTAACATACTTTGAAAAAGAAATTCTCTCTTAACATTTTTTTAATTATTATTTTTAAATGAGCTTGGTTTGGTCACAGTAAGATGAGCTAGTTTCCAGAACTTCATGGGCACACAGGCAGGGGACATTTCTTTCCTGCAGATGTCTTTCTGGCATTCCTATTACTCCACAGCAAGGGAATAGGGCAAAATGCCTTCTAAATCCCACCGCATTTCTAGTGAAATGCTTTATGACTAGGTTTTTCTCATCCCCTCTGGCTCTGACTGTTCACAAAAAGAGAATGCCTGGTAAGCTGCTTTAATAATCTGGTATTAAGTGTTCCCTGGATCCCAGCACTCTGGGCAGTAAACAGCACTGCCCTCTCCTCTTATCCCTCACTAGTCCAACTATGCCAGGCTGAAGTCAGAGGCAGAGAGACAAATCTCTTCTTGCTTGCTATGCTAATAGTAACAGCTTCTTCTTAGTCTCCTGTCACATCTGGAAGCTGCAAAATTACCAGTAATACTTAAAATGAATGGCTTCTTTTCACTCTACACTAATGATTTGCCCTCAGATCAGGGTAAAAGGATTTGTGTGTGCTATTGTTATGTGGTAGCTTTGCTGAAATTCACTTCCTTGTGAAACAAGTGCCAAGGTCATGCTCTCATGATTGTCTTTTTCTCAGCTGTTTCCAAGAGCAGGTTTCATCCTCTCCACTGTCAACAGTAATTTATTCTGCTGTTTGCTCTTCCCTTTGTAACTTTATGTCTTCAGTTTGTTTCTATTTCCTTGTAAATTCCACAGGTGGTTAAGCAATACCCATAGAGTGTGATGTTCAGGCAGCATTTTCAGCAATAGCTGTGCGGAATCACCCATATTTTGCAATTTCCAAAGCGTCTAATGATTTGGTTCTTTTTCAGTCAGGCTGAAATAAATATAAATGCCAAGGTCAATCAAACATCCTGTGCCATTCCAAGTTTTGCCCCCACTTTCTCATATTCTAAAGCTGCTATTTGGTGGAAATTGTAGAACTGGGGTAATCCTTAATAATTATGGACAGGAAGATAATATAATAATTATAAAGTCTAGGTACTAAGTAGACGAAGGACAACAGAGGCAATGTAGGATCTATCTTTTATGTTATCCTCTAGCATAGCAATTGAAAGGGAAGGAAAATTGAAAGGGAATATTTTACAACAAAACCATGTAAATAACTATTATAAAACTTTGCGATATAAAGCACTGTGTGGGTCATGTAGCACAAAAGGATAACAAAAAGCTCTAGAGAAATTCTTGAAAAGTGAGTAAACTCCCCAATTGCTGTGATGTTTGAGAAGGTCTCTGTACCTTTGCTGGAAGCCCCATCTAGCCCCTGGGAATGGATGGAATCACACCAGATTATTTGATGAGTGAAACCACTGTAGGTCCACTAAAGCCAAAAGCCATGCTAAGCAGTGTTCTGGCCACTTCAATATATTTGACAAAGTGTTGTGTGGATAGGTGCACTTCCTTCTCATGTTTTAAGAGAGGAAGTGTAATTATATAGGTAAGAATGAAAACTCCTATGTTGCATTAGACTGAAAGCTTGCCTAGGCCAGTATCCCATCTCCTGGTTGACTGTTCATATTCCAGAAAGGACTATACAAAGTAATGCAAGTAAAGCTCTCCTTCTATCCATATACACTTCCACCTTCTGCTCTCAGTAGGAAGTTCCTAGGCCAGAAATCTTGTACTGCTGATACGTTACTTTTTCTGGTCTATCTGCATTGTGTTTCCTTTTTTGTCTGGGGAAGAAGCCTTCTGTAAATTTCAAATGTGCTGCCTAATTTCATTAGGAACCCCTTAATTTCACTTTTGTCAGAAACAGTGATTAATCATTTCCTATTCATCTCTTCTGTGCTATTTCCAATTACAAATGTATAGTACTTTAGTCATAACTGTGCCCAGCCATCTCCTTTCCATTCTGTATAGTCCTAAACAGGCCAGGGTGCTGTTGGAATACAACTGAATGTACACTAGGGAGCAACACTGAAGACATGGAAGTGTTTGAATGCCTTAACCATCCCTTCTCCTTCCTTGTAGATATGACCAGCATTCCTCACTTTGAATCTCCTTGGAGCTGTGATTCCCTGAAACCTCAAGCATCACAGACCTGTTTTGCTGAGAAGATAGACCAGAAATCTGTACTTCTTGCACCTGGTTTTAGAGAGGTGTGTCAGACAGGATCTTCCAAAAATGTCCTCTCTTCAACAAACATAGTCCTTGCCAGTGACACCTTTATTGAGAATGGAGAGGATAAACCTCTCCTTTCCCAGAGGATGCTGAAGCTCATGTCTGACCCATCAAGCTGGAATCTCTCCACAGAGAAAAATGTAATTCCAACCATAAGTTCTGAACACAGTTTAGGGGGCTCTGGTCCCATTTCACTGGACCCTCCAGCTGAGACCACAAGAATTCTTGAGGCTTTGGCTTTCCAATCGTCTTTGGAAGGAAACTGTAATGCTGTGAGCACCTTGCAACAAGTGGGTTTGGATGGCACCCGCTTCTCTGATGATTTGAGTGCCAGATTCCACTCCCACCGGCTGGACTCCTCTTCCTCAGGAGAAATACTGAGCGTGCTTGAGGGCCATCTCCAAACTGCTGAGCCACCTCTGGTTGTGTCAACGTCAGCTGTTACAGCACATTCCTTCTATCCAGGGAGGGAGTGCAGCCTTGGGAGTAGTATGACCTTTCCAAAAATACGAACACCCAATACACCAAGAGACAGTATCCAACTAGCCAAGAGACATCACAGCCAGCCACAGTCAGGGACTAACTCTTTCCATCATATAATGCACTTAGAGACTAGCACTTTCCAGCCCATAACAGACCCTCCAGTTGGCTGTGGGCACGTGGAGGAGACAGACATTGATGATGATGGAGTAATGGAGAAGATGGAAACAGAATGTGGCCTGCTGAGGGGAGAAGCTGGAACATGTGAGGGAATGTACCAGTTACCTGCAGAGCAAAGAAAAGCTGTGAATTCTGAGGCTGGCACACTTGACCCGGGATGTAAACCTCCCACACCACCGCTGCACCGATTCCCATCATGGGTAAGACATGCAAGGATAACAGTATGAGAAGTGCTGCTTATCTTTGTACCCAGTAGTTAGGCTACTTGGCCTCAGTGAATTGTCGCCTGTGGGCATCACAGGTTACATTCCTGAACCACCAAGTTGGACAATTTGACATCATGAGGCATGCTGATTCTGTTGACAATTTTTTAAAAATTCTTTATAATGGGAAAAGAATCCATTGAAAAAAACAGTCATAGGAATAAAAAAGGAAGTCAAAACGTACTGCATTGTGGTTTATCATTATATGGGTCATCAAAAGTTAATCCTTAGCTCTGTTGTCATGTGTTTAAGATAGAAAAATGAATCATAAATGCAGTGGACCAGACCAGAGAGCTCCAGAGTAAGAAAAAGCTGTGGATACTAGAATAGATGCATGGATTAGATCTCAGCATTCCTATCTCATGGTATGCTCCTGCTGTTAGGAAAATTTTGTGAAAACCTTTGGTAAAGTGAATGTACATGTCCTGTTGTTTTTTCTTACAGTTACTTGCGAGGTCAGGTAGTTGAATTGGTTTTTAGTCATTGTTTAGGATGGAAAAAACAGCCTTCTCCTCATCCACTGAGCAGGTCACTTTGTCATAGAAGGAGATGAGGATGGTCAAGCAGGGCCTGCCTTTCACAAACCCATGCTGTGTGGGCCTGGTCCCCTGCTTGTCCTGCATATGTTGTGTGATGGCACTTGGGATGGTCTGTTCCATGACCTTCCCCAGCACCAAGGTCAGGATGACAGGCCTGCAGCTCCCCATATGCTCCTCTGGCCCTTGTAGATGGTGCCACATTTGCCAGGTTCCTGTCACCTGGGACCTCCCCGGGTGACCAGGGCTGCAGGTAACTGATGGGCAGTGGCTCAGTGAGCTCTTCTGACAGCTGCCTCAGTACCCTCGGGTGGATCCCACCTGGCCCTGCAGAGCTGTGTGTGTTTGGTGGCAAAGCAGGTCACGGGGCATTTCCCCTTGGGTTATGGGGGCTTCATTCTGCCCACTCATGTCTTCCAGATCAGGGGTCTGAGTATCTGGAGAACAACTGGTTTTACCATCAAAGACTGAGGAAGAGAAGGCATTGAGGACCTCCGCCTTTTCCTCATCCTTTGTCACTGTTTCCCACTCTAAAGGATGGAGATTCTCTTTTTGTTTTGTGTATTCTCTGTTTCTTCTTAATATTCTCCCTATTTATTTTTTCTCATGTATTTAGAGAAGTATTTTATTGTCTTTTACTGCAGTAACCAGGTGAAGGTCTAGTTGAGCTTTGGTCCTCCTAATTTTTTCCCTGCACAACTTCATGTTGTGTTTGTAGCCCTCCTGAGTCACCTGTCTCATCTTCCAAAGGTCACAAACTTTGAGTTCAGCCAAAGCTTTCTGTTAAGACAGGCTGGTCTTCCTCATTGTCTCATCTTTCAACACATGGGGATAACCTGCTTCTGCATATCAACAATGTTCCTAAACATGCCAAACTGACAAATCTGGTGGAAATCAATGTTGTATCAAAGGAGACTAATCTGCTTTCATTCGCTTTTTAAGAGACATGGGCACACAAGTGATTTATTGAAACTTTGAAGTCAAGCACTCATTGTTAATTCTTATGTCTTATAAATTTTTTGGTGTACTTGACTTTGCAATCTTTCATGTATATGATTATGTGTGTTATTTCATAGTGAATTTTGGTTGTATGCTTTAAGGAGCACCAAGAGGTTTCCTAGCTTTGGGGTTTATCCAGTTCACACTGGTTGGTATCTTAGTCATAACTCTGCATCTAGATACAGAGTTGGGTTCCCCCTCTGGAATTTTTATCAATTCATGAAGCACTTGGAGATCCTTCGAACTGAAAGCTCTGTATGTTGTTGTAACTGAGACACAGGTTTATTGAGATCATTCCAGGCATTTCTTTCATTCCCTTATTACGGAATGGGCATCCTTTGTAGTTGATGACTCAATGAATTGTTCTGGTATAGGGCTGTTCTTAATTAATTTTAATGCATTATTTATAAGATGGAAAAAACCCTCTCTTTCCAAGCTGTGATATAGTAATTTATTGATAATTGTGTGTAGGTGTTTCCAGTGTGTGGATGTCACCTCTGTAGCTGGGAGTTTGCACAGTAACATGCTTCCATTAACAGTCATTCACACGACATGGTGCAATTCAGCTATCTTTCTCAGAGAAGCCCTCCTTCCTGCTCAAAGGTGTGACTGTGGTGTGATTCTGTGACATGGGCATTTCTGTCTGTAAGAATTACATTTTTGCCTGATCGTTGTTGTTCCTGGTGTTATTGTTCCAGGAGAGCCGAATCTATGCTGTGGCCAAGTCTGGCATGAGGCTGTCTGAAGTGGCCATGGTGAATGAGTCTTCCAGCTGCTGTAAGTTCTAGACTAGATCCATCCTTAGAGGGAGTTCAGTGTGGGATCTGAGCTTCTGGCTGTTCACATTTCTTCATTTGCTTGCCTGTTTTCAAAGTAAATTTGACCTAAATAGGTAGGCTCCATAAAATAAGGGAGGAGGATATGTCTTACTTTGGGGATGATTGGTGTTGGGCTGTTTGTGCCTCTACATTCAGGGACATCTTCAGGAATTCCATTATCTCCTCCATCAGTTTTGCAGCCAGTCTTCTGCCTCTGCATGTCTGTGGCCTGTTTTTAGTCTTCTGATTGACTATCACCTTTGTCCTTTAGGGCTTTTTTCTGTTTGTACAGGGTACAGCAGATTGCATTGTACCATGGGGAGCACAGGGTGGGTAGGGTGTCTTACAGGCTAAATGCAGCTAATTGCAGCTCTCTCTGGGAACTGTATGGAATTAATAACACATCTCCTGGCCTTTCTGAAGCCAGACTGTCCAGGATGGCAGTTCTCTGTGTGCTTCTCCATTAAAACCTCCTCCTTTTCACCAGTTTGTATTATTTGCTCTCTTGCTTTCTTAATTTCCCCAGTTTCCAATTTCTCCTGTTCAACTTCTGGGCCATTTACCTGTCTCATCTACAGAAATGTCACGGTGCCAGTCTATACTACACTGAAGGGGGTAAGGAGTTACCTTACTTTTCCTGTTATGGAAAGCATGGTCCAGGGCTGCTAGTAATTTGAGACAAAACAGGATGGAACTGTGCAGTGAGGGAATGAAAATTAGAGAATGTCAGCATGTACTGGACATCAAAAGGATACAAGAAGAGTAGCAAATGTTAAATGTATTTAAGAACACAGAGCATTGCAACAAGTTTTGGTCCAGGAAGTTGCAGTGTGCTCTATGAAACCTAGAGGTTACAGTGGGTATAGCCCTAAGGAATGAAATGGAACACAAGGCTCATGGAGGAGTAGGAGGGTGTAATCAGAGGAGACCCAAACAGATCAGATTATAGAGAGTCGACTTTGGAAGTTTTCAGACTAGAAGGGGAGGAACTGAGGAACCCTGGGACGGAAGTGGGCAAGGCAGTGTGGAATTGAAGAGCGTGGGTTGCTTTGTCTCCTGACTGGGGATGGATTGTCCTGGGGAAACTCTTCTCTCACATGCTAACCATACAGGTTTGTCTTCCAGAAAGCCACACAGATCAGCAATGTGCCTTTCTTAGATGAGTCTTCAGGCTCTGATGATGACTGTGGCTCCCATGCCAGCTTCAGGACTTCCACTGCTGGATCTGAGAACAGGAAAGCTAGCATGCCAGGCAGCCCTCGTGCCGTGAAGAGAGGTAAAGTGGGAGTATTGCTACTGACCAGGAGGAACTCTGTCATCAGAGCCAAGATGCCCTGAACAGCATCAGTGACATGCAAATGCTCAGCCAGAGTGATGCTAATAAGGAGTTCTCCCAGAATGTGTGCAGACATCAACAGTGCAACAGTAGAAACCTATTCTTGTAGATGGTTTTTACTGCTTGCAGTTTTCCATTCAGACAATTGCTAAACTAAGACTGTGGAAAGGATTGCCTTCCCAAATTCATCACATATTCAGCCATCCATACCTTTGCTGTGACTCCTCCTTGGAAGCAAGCTAGTACTGACACAATACAGAAAATGCTTTTTTGTCTTTGTCACTGACTGGTACTTTCTTGACCAGTAAGTACATCTCACCTATCTTTGAGAGACATCAGGTACTTTGAGTCCTGATTAGGACTATTTTTCTTGCCTGCTGGGAGGGCTAAACTGGTTGTTGAATGGAATTTTTGTTACCAAGGAGACAACATGAAATACAACTCTATTTTAGAGAAAACCAAATTTTGTTGGTTGTCTCTGAAATAGAGTCATATTTCATGTAGTCTTAACTTCTGTTGTGATGCATTGGCAGCTGTGCTTGTGCATAACGATGTACCTGTGGTAAAAGATTTGCAGAAAGCAAAGCCCCATTGCCAGTGAAGAAGCCTTTTCCTTAGCTGGAATAAGAGGAGGTTGAGACTTTATAATGGATGTTCCCAGATGAAAACAACCTGTCTCTCCTTCAGATGACAAGTCTGTTGATTTTTATATATATATATATTTTAATCCAGTTTTATTCAGCCACACATTTATATCACTGTCAGTATCCAAAACTCACTTTTCACTACTTGTCTTCCTAGAGAAATAAAAAAAGGCCTCATAAGTCACGTTAGAGCGGTTTGAGTTTCCAGAGTCTGATCTGATTTTTCCTTCTTGAACCAAAAAGAAGCCTTAATGGTGAATACAGAAACTTTTTTGGAGTGCACAATATTCAGTGCATGCTTTTGTCTAGCCTTGACTCTCATTCCTTTATTTTGAACAGGTGTATCTGTGTCCTCGCTGAGCTCCGAGAGTGACTATGCCATCCCTCCTGATGCCTACTCCTTGGATGGTGACTATTCAGAGCCAGAACATAAGCTACAGAGAACATCTTCCTATTCCACTGATGGTGGAATCTGCACTGTAAGTCTTGCACTATAACTGCTATGGTACACTTGCAAAGGGGTGCAAACAGAGCCTTGGCCTTAAAAAGAGAAAACTGTAACTGCAGTATATTGTGTATAATCCCCCTGCAAAGTGATGTTCTAACAGACTGGGCTATTGGTCCAGCTGATTGGTATCAAAAGACACCATCTGGTGGTTCAGAAGAACATGCTATTTCTGTTATGTGGTTAGGTAAAAGTATGAGTATCAAGGGCTCTGTTCTTTCCTGATGACCTATATTGATTTCCTGTAGTTGTATTCTACTTTATTGATGGCCTTACACTTTTGAGACAAATTTGGAAATTCAGAGGAAGGAAGGAGAAAGGAAAGAAACCTCAAAACAGGCAGCATTAATTCTGTACTCTTCAATGTAAGAGATCAAACAGACAAGCAACAGGAGTCTAATTGTGGTGTAGAGACAGCCTTCACTTTTATTTGGAAAATCAGTGCCTCAGTAGGAAGAGAAATAAGTTTACAGTGCATCAAACAATCCATGATTGTTGATCTTTGATGGCTGCTACTAAACAAAGCAGAAAATTATGGGAGATGTAGCAAATGTCTGGGCTTGATTTCACCACACTTTCATTTGTATTTTGACCTCTCCTCTTTGCTGTGTCCTCCAGGAACCCATGGAGAAATCAGGCTACTTGCTGAAAATGGGCAGCCAGGTAAAGACATGGAAAAGACGATGGTTTGTTCTCAGAAACAGGCAAATCATGTACTACAAGTCTCCGGTAAGTCACTGGGATATACTTCTTCCCCTCTTGAGGCACAGAGAAATTTAATATACTGAAAAAACACTTTTGGTTAGACATGTCACTGTTGAAAGAAGCATTATGAACATTCAGAAAGATTCACTGTATCATCAAACGAACAACAACGTTATTATTAATAAACTTGTCACTTAACAAGTGTCTGGCTAAATCTTGAAAACTTCCGAAGGTGGAAATTCAGCCACTGTCTTGGTACCTATTGTGTGTTGTACTGCCTTTCCACTTAGAAAGGGTTTGGTTTGTTGGTGTTTGTTTGGGCTTGCTTTTGTTTTATTAATCATAATATCCAATCTGAACTCCATAAGATAGCACTTATTATCCCTGCCCTTGTTATATTGTCTGCCACTATTGAGGAGACTTTTGCAATGGGATCACACAGTCTCATATTTCACCTGGCAACCTTAGGCTGTCCTTTCCAGCTCGTGAGTGCAGACTCCAACCTGCACGTGCATATTATGCTGTATTTAAGTAATATAAGACCCATCTGAGGCTTCCCACCGAAAAAATGGTTTGCTTTTCTTTCCTCAGAGTGATGTTATCCGCAAACCACAAGGGCAGCTGGAGCTGAATTCTTCATGCCAAATTGTCAGGGGTGAAGGGTCCCAAACATTCCAGGTAGGTGTTGCTTTTTTGTCCTGCACATAACCATACACTCAGTAGCTGGGTGAGGGAGCACTTAATTCAGACTGAATGGTACTGTGTGGCTCAATTGAGATGAGCTAACTTTATCTGGTCTCTGTTTCTGGCACAAAACAGGCAGTTAGTCTAATTAATAATGAGGAAAGATAAATTGTAACCCAAATACACCCTTTTAAAACTGAAAGAAATTTGTATTTATTTTTGTCCTGTTTTACACCATAATGCTTTCCCTTTTTTGCAGGAGTTAGAGCTTCAAATCTGTAGGGGAAAATGGTTCTTACAACAATTAAAACCAACTAGTACCTAGGATCTTTCTGAGACACTTCTCTCAAAAGATCTCAAGCCTGACTTTACATGCCTGGAGGATCTAAAGGAACATCTGAGTAGTTTGATTCCTTTTAGAATTTGACTTCTAAAGTATTAGAAGTTAGCCCATCACTGGGTTCACTTTTAAGTCATTATTGGCTTAATTAGAAAGGCAGCATTAAAGTTTCTTTCATACTTTGAAAGGTACATGACCTAGCTTGTGAGCTACCTTCTGCCCTTGTGGAACTGAAGTTGCTAAGGCCTAATACTGTCAGATTTATAGCATCTTTCCTCTCAGTCACAGGGTAATGAAGGCAAAAACAATACAAAGTGAAGGCAGCAAAACCCCACATTTATGTAGTCACCTTTAAAATTAAAAATTAGCAGCAGCATTGAGAAAAAAGAAAGAATGAGAGAAGACACAAAGCCACAGTATCCAACAGAAACACCAAGAAAGCTTAGGAGAATTTGATTCATCTGCATTTCGTTTTTTCACATGGGCTTTGAGGATTAGCACCTTTCTTCTTACCCTCAAAAAAATCTCTCCTGAATGATCAAAAAAAAATCTGTATGGGATAAAGAAACACAGCAACTGAAGAAAAGATTTTTAGGTGTGCAGCTTTCTACTTGATCACTCCTTTTCCTTCCAGCTTGTGACAGAAAAGAGAACCTACTTCCTGACAGCAGACTCTCCCAACATCCTGGAGGAATGGATTCATGTCTTACAGAGGATCCTGAGGGTACAAGTGAGCGGTCCTGTTGGTGTTCCTCACAGTGATGCTAAACCTACTGTGAAAGGCTGGCTCACCAAGGTAAAATAAAATTTCATGTTTAGCTCAGAATTGACAGTGTACCAGCTTCTTGGTTTGCACAGCAAAGCGAGCTATAACATAGTATTTTAATACTCTCTGTAAGAGGAGGGAAAGAAGGAAAAGTGGCTGTAGATTCCTGTATTTCAGAGTGAAACATTTATATAAGTGATAAGGGATGGGACAAACAAGGGTACCAAAAGGTGCTGACTGTCAAGTAGTAAGTAGTAACAAATATCTAGTTTATGTATGCTTTTTTTTCAGCAGAATTCATAGCATGTAATAATAAAAAAATCAACAGTGTTGAATGTCACATTTAATTGATCTTTAACTTGGTGGTATAGGAGAGTTTAAAAAAAATGGCTTGTATGGTTCCAGGTTAGCATTTAGTTCTGTCATAACAGACTGTAGGTACATTAGTACAAAGTACAATGGCTGAAAATTCTTTTTGTTTATGTCATTACCATAGATTAGTTTGACATTGCAAGTTACTGTGAATATTTTAATGTAATTCTTGTCAGGTTCTAAGATGGCTAAAGACAACCTGCATCTGAAGGTTATTCATCTGCAATAGGAAACAGCTGTTTAGATTATAGGTTGGCTGGTCTTTTGCTGAGATGAACTGATTTGTTTTTATAATCTTTAAAAGGTTATCCTTAATACTGTATTTCAGTATACAAAAATTAAAAGGTGTTATGAGTGAGTAAAACACTTCACAAAATCTTAGTCCCATTCTCATAAGCACCCATGTCCATGTACTTGGGTGGGATGTACTTGTCTGTTTTTGAAGGGGTGCCCTGTATGTTTTGAGAGAAGCCTATATTAGCGTAAAACAAATAATATATGCAAAGTTTTAAGGGAGAGTTGAATTGAAAAGTGAAGTCCTAGAAAGTCATTCTGGGAGTACTGCTGATATTAAAAACATGGATGTGTTTGTCCTCCTTACAGGTCAAGCATGGTCACTCTAAGCTGGTCTGGTGCGCACTGATTGGAAAAACTTTCTACTACTATCGAAATCCTGAAGATAAAGTAATTTCCATTTCTCCTTTTATTCCTGGACCATCCTTTCCCATTTCTTATGAAGTTTTCTTTGCTGTCACTGCTTCTGTGTCTCCGGTCTCTTTCTTGGTTGAACTTCTCTTCTAACAGCACCTGTTCCACAAAGAGAATCAATATTTTCCCTGATTTTATTTTTTAAACTTAAATGACAGCAGACTTAAAAGGCAAGTGATTGCTCTTTGTCAGATTGCTCTATTAGCTTGTTCCTCACTTTCTCCATTTGGTCTTGTGTAGCCTTCTGAGCAGACTTTTATACAGCAGCTGACAGATCCTGCATTATTGTCATGAAAACAGATAGCATCAACATTCTGGGAAGAGGGAGGTAATCAGTGTAATGTGCTTCCATTTCTGGACACCTTGCCCAATAGTCCATTACTTTGTCTTGGTGATGTCAAACCCCAAGTTTTAGAATATAAAAAAGTACTGGGACTCATATTTGGGATTGACCTCCAGAATTAGCACAGCAGATATCCTCTCTTTCGTCTGAATCTAAGTACTTACGAAATTTTAAAAGTATTTATTTTCCAGTAGCAAGCAGAAAGTCTGGCCAGGGTCAGAAATCAGTGACTCAAGATACTAAGCAACTGACCCTAAGTGTAATGGGAAGAAAGCAGTATCTTAGTCTCATTCCGACCTGTAGATGCTCTTCCAAGAAAAACAAAAGTAATGACACATTTTGTAAGTACTTTATGAACTAAGAGATTCTCTAGAAGGGCAAGGTTACATTAGCTAAGCATTGAATTATTTATTCCTTCCATTTTACAGAACTGTCAGCATTTTTACTTGGCTTTTCTCTCCCAGAGTTTGCCATCCATACTGGGAGATGAATTACATTTATTTAATGTGCTTCTGCTCCTCATAGTGTCCTTTAGGGCATCTGCCTCTGCGTGAGTCCAAGGTGGAAGAAGTAGACCGTTCCTGTGACTCTGATGAAGATTATGAAACCACTGGTGGAGGACTTGTCTCATCCCACTGTACACTGGTGATTCACCCACAGGACCAGAGTCCCACCTATTTACTTATCCGCACCAAACAGGAGAAGGTATAAAAAGCTGTCTTTTTTTGGAGAGTGAGAGTCTTTTGGTAACAATGAGCAAATGGGTCATACAGGCTTAGCCTGTTTGTAGAAAACAGGTCTGAATTGACCCATCCTGTTCTCATCCCTATGCCTAGAACACCTGGCTGTACCATCTGACCGTTGCAGCTGGCAGCAGTAATGCCACAGTGGGCACATCATATGAACAGCTCATTGGAAAACTATTGGATGCAGAGGGAGACCCTAGTAAGTAAGAACCAAAAACTCTTCTATGTTAGCAAAGCATAAGGAATAATAATTTCAATTCCCAGTTTAATCCAAAGTGAGAGAAGGGGATTCTCAGTACTACGTCATATGATATAGTGTCCTTCTCCCCTTGTTCTCAGACAAGTCCATCATATTGTCACATCATTTATCAAAGCCTCTGAAATGTCTGTAACAGTAATTCAAATGAAAATGAAGAACTGGTGCTTCAATTTTTTCCTGTCTTTGTTGGTCTCAATTTTCCTTTCCAGAAAATTTTGACCATACAAACATGTGCTCTTTTCTCTGAATACACTCAAACTTGCCTTCCCATCTGTTTCTCTGTCTGCACATATAAACCCTTACACATACATCCATGCTCATCTTTGATACCTGCTCATGCATTTATGTTTATGCACCATGTTCTCAAGTATGTATTAACATTTGCATTCATTCTTCTTTTCTTGCACTTTCACATCTTTTGGACCCATATGTGAACCTTGCTTCCTGTTGAATAGTTACTTGCACTAACAAAGACCTCCACTGCAGACAGCTGCCCTGGCAGGGTTTGTGTCTCTGGTTTGAGCACACACCTGAGCAGCTTCTCACCAGAATCCAGCTGATGAGAAGCTCTGCTGTAGCAGCTGAGGATGCCAGTATTTCTTTCTGCTGATGATTAATGCTGCTGGTGACTCCTTATCCATGGTGGGCTTTGCTGAAATCAGTGAAGTGTCAGCAAAGATAATGTGGCCAAGTGCAGTGCTGCTTCCTTGGGTGCTTTGCCATCTCAGCAATGCTCCTTGTCAACATGGACACTGTTCTCTCTCTCCTGTTTCTCACACTGCATGTTTTTGCCCATCTGATTTTGCCCTCAGATTCTCCTCTGTGGAAGCATCCTATGTTGTGCTACAGTAAAGATGGGTTGCACACATCCCTCACTACTCTGCCATCAGAGGCTCTACAGACTGAAGCCCTGAAACTTTTTAAGGTATTTAAAGGGACATTGCAAAGTTTTCAGTTATTTTGCTCTGTTGTTGGGGCAGTAACATTGTTTGGTCATGTTGTGCAACATTTACTGTCACTATGGGTTGCTTTAGACAGGCCTGCTGGTTCATTTAATTACAAGAGAACTGTTCGATTTTAAGTGACATTCATTCTTCGGAGGTTTAACTTTTCTTATGCAGAATCTGGGTTTAGGAGTAGTGCTCTCCACAGACTTTATGCTTCAAAATGAGTTTTGTCTTCCTCTTTCCTCTCCAATAGTTGGATTGAAGGAAACAGAAACAATTCACTAACAAACTCAGTTGTGTCAGTAGGACCAGTGAAGCTGCTGGAGATTACATTTTTGCACTCTCCAAGTGTAAGATCAGGAGTGAGACTGGACAGTGTGAACAAGGTAAAATACAGGCATGGAAGGCAGGAAACACATCCTCCCCTCAATTCTCTTGCTGACTTGTAAGTTCCTTAGACCGCGGGAGGTTGAGTAAATTGTCTAGTTGCCATAACTAAGGAAGGAGGAATAGGAATTAAGTATTGACTCTCTTCCCTCCTCTTAAGGTTATTTATTAACTGTCTGTAAGTTAATAAACACATCTGGTGAACCTGGCCTGGAAAGTAACAGAGAAAAGTATTTGTATTTGTGGCATTGACTAACTTCTACCCTTTCACAGTCCTGTCAGCTGTTCATCAATGTTCCTGTGGAGGGGTCCTCTATTGATTACCATGTGTCACTTGCCCAGACGGCACTGCAGGTGTGCTTGACACACACTGAGCTGCAGAATGAAATTTACTGTCAGCTTGTTAAACAGACCAGCTGCCGACAACCCCAGAACCACTCAGTCATTCAGGTCAGTTCCTCTTTATTTAGTGCCACTCTGCAAAAACTTTCCATTTAATCCCATGGTTTTAATTAGTAGCTATGGGACTGGTTCTCCTAAAATAGTGCTTGTGCTAAAGGTGTGCTGGAGGAAAGAGAATCTCAGCACTGATCTGCCAAGAAGAACACTAAGAATATAACTACTTGAAAAATACATTTAGGTTAAATGTAACTGTTTACCATTTGAAAATTGTCTATTCAGACCATATTCAGAATCAAAGTTCATAGCTTGTGTTGTCTTGCTCTAACTGTCACATGGTATTAATTTTGTTTTGAATTTTAGATAATCAACAGCACAAGTCATGAATATTACTACTAAACATGAAATCCGAATCTTGCACTGTAATTGTTGGGTAAATAAAATTAATGAGTTACAGCATGAATGTACATATGCAATTACAATATTCCCAGCTCAGATGAGACATTAAAATTAGGTTGAATAATAATGGCTCTAATTTGAAAAAAAAATTCCCAGTGCTTTTTTGGTTATGATTTTCAGTTACATAGTATTAATTTAAGTCTTAGTTGTTGACTCAATTGTGGTTACATTGATATTTTCAGAAGTCAGAATTTTCAGAAGTAGCCAATCATATAGAACTCTTCTCAGAGTCCACATTGAGATACTGAAGAGCAGTCTGTCTGACCATTACTGCCCTCTGAAACATCTTGAACTACACATCCAAAAAGGTTCACTCCAAAAAGCATTAGTCACCATCCATCACTTTGGCTGTAGCATTCTGTGAAAGACAAGAGGTAAGAAGTACAGACCAAGAGTGATGTCCAGTTTTGTGTTGACAGTGCTGGCAGCTCCTGGCTTTATGTGCTCCTCTATTCCTGCCTCAACATCACTTCCTCTGGTACATCAAACAGCACTTGCAGCGACATGCAGACCCCAGGTAAGGACTGCAGCAGCATTTCATTCTGCTCAGCTGACTGCCTCTTGCAGCCACTACAGATAAAGAGGGAAGCAGTTCTGGAACACATGCCTACAAATATATGTTGAGAGGGAGGACAGAAGGTTCCCAGTAGTATAAAGCTGTGCCCTTTCAACCTTTCACATTAATTTGTCACTTAGATGAAGCTAATTCACAAACTGAGTGACCTGTACTAGCAAAAGAACTTGTTATAGATACAACTGGAATTATGTTGGGAAGTTTTTTGCTTATACAGCTACTTTCTTTTATTGACAGAAGGACAGACCAAAGCAATTACTTGGAATGAACTATTCAAATTTTAGGTGATTATGTTCTACTGTCAGGTTAGCAGGCAAAGTGACAGAACAAAAGTGAGGCATAAAACATCTCAGGGAACTGCAAAAAGTTAGGAAAAGCTAACAAACCTGAAACATACGCTAGTACTGCTTTCTCTTACCTCTTTGGTTTGTAACTGTGGTAACAGCAAGAAATGGTTCTCCATTGTTCATGCCGTGCTTTGTTTCCGGGGTGATCTGGTCTTCAGTGTATCTCACTGTGTCCTTAGTGGGAAGGTCACAGCTAGAGATGTCTGGTTTTCTGTTACACAAATACACTGTTGTTAAGACAAAAGTAAAAGAGTAAAAGTACAAAATCCTTTCAAACAAATATTCAATTAATAAGCCTAATTCTGCCAAGGAAATCAAGCTAAAAGCCTCCTGGCACTGCAAAGGAAATGTGTTCTCCTATCAAGTATTTTATTTTCTTAACTATTGCTTCACATTTGCTATTTCTTCTCAAAAGCTAAAATACAGGTATTGGGCACTCCTCTATTCAGGTTCTCTCTATTTGCTAAGAAAACATGTTAGGGATCTTTTGTGTAGTACTAGGAACTATCTCTTCAAACTTGTGCATTACCATTACAGGCCCATTCAACTCATGAGTGGAGCTGCTCTACTCTTGGAGACTGTTGAATTTCAAAAGGATTTGCTGGGCCATGTGAAACTGATTTATTACATCAGCTTCAAGCTCCTCTATGCATATGCTGATGGTCTGATCCTCCTCCATATGCTGATGGTCTGCCCAAAAGCACTTTTGTGAACAAATATACTCCAAGCAGAAACAAAGAAGTTTATTTATAGGATCCAGCTATGAAACAATTATTAGGGCTAGGAAAAAAGCCACAAACTGCATGAAAATCTGCCTGTGTTCACCTGTATTTTAGCTTAGATTTGGAGCTGTTGCTAAGTGGGATGAAC
This sequence comes from Hylia prasina, assembly GCA_013397195.1. Lineage (NCBI taxonomy): Eukaryota > Metazoa > Chordata > Aves > Passeriformes > Sylviidae > Hylia > Hylia prasina. The sequence continues at coordinate 2,892,150 of VYXD01010236.1, forward strand.
ATGGTTCCTTCTCCCTAGCTCTAGGAATACTTACCTGTCTTTGGGTGGAGCAGATGCAGCTGTTTCTTGACCAGTTAAGTAGATACACTTTCACACAGCAAGCAAGACACTAGAATGTTTACACTGTTCTTAATTCTAGGTATTGTTTTTCATGCAAGATGATCTCAGCATATATATCCAGCCTCTAAGAGAGGAAGAAAAGTGGGGTAGAATTCTAAGTGAGAAGTCACAGGGCTCAGGAGCATCTGGAAACCAGACATAACAGCTTCTTGATGAAGCAAGATTATCTATTTGAATATTGTCCAAGCTCTGGGGAGATGAGCAATATATTGCTACAATGAAAAGCCAGAACTGACTTCCATGTTGCTTGTAGGAATTTAATTGGAGATTTAATAATGTACTGAGTTCTTGAAGGCACCTTGAGTGGAATTATTAACCCCTGCAAAGTGATAGCACAGTTACAAATCCATGTAAACCCTTCCATTTCAGAACTTATTGAGTATATACATTCTTAACATTTTTGTGCAAGGTGCAGTTGACCATTCCTGCTTGACTTCAGAGACACTTACATCTTTTTGATGCTGTTCAATGGAGCACTCTCTTCAGTAGACAGTAAACTGACCATCTTGGTAACTATCCCTATCCTGTATTGAACTGTCAACAAATCTAAGTTTGCTTGGAATCTCTTTCAAGTCTCTCGGTTGGCAGATAGGGTTAATGGAAACTTAAAATTTGTGTAACCATGTAAATTAATAAACACAGCTTGTAATGCATTAGTCTCACAGGATTATACTGACACTGTTCAAGATTACAACGACACGGACTCCGACTCAGAAGGCTGACGACTCCTTTATTTTTAGTTATTTCTTCCCTTTTATCCTATTCTACAAAGAACAACCCCATGGGTGGAAAAAAGATAAACTTCTTCACCTACATTGGTCAAGTCAGAGGGACATCAAGAAGAAGTCCCTCCTAGGGAAAGGAATGTAAACATAGGTTACAGTTATGAAAACATGTCTCTTGTTGACAGAACAGTCTCTGGGAAAGAGTTTCAGAGAACCCAAAACATCACAGGCACAAACCAGGGCTACATTATACAACTCAATATTTACCAGGACTTGACATGATAGTAACTAAATTCCACTGGCATGAGAGCAAATTTGAGGGTGAATTGATCTTGACTTGACAGATACTATGATGGCAACAGGGTAAAAAAGAGGATATGTGCCCAGTCCACAAGAAGGAATACTCTTGTGTTTCCATTGTCTGCCTTTGTTTTACAGGTCCCTGGAACTCAGATTTGTGTTGTAGCTTTTCTCTTTAGCTGTTAGTCTGTTGAGATGAAGAGTCTATCTGCATAGAGAATTTCTTTGAGCAAAAGCCTGAGGGAGGAATGCGTTGTCATGGCACGGGAAATTGAGGAGGACATGGCACTTGGAGCATATTTGTGATTCTCTCCCCCTCTTTGCCTAGGAGTGAGATAGGCAAGTATGCCATCTACTGCCAGAGATCAGTAGATCGCACCGTGCAGGCCGGAGAGAGGGAAGCCAAACCCTCCCGGATGGAGATCGTGTCCATCCTGCTGAGAAATCCCTACCACCACTCACTCCCCTTCAGCATCCCAGTGCACTTCATGAATGGAACGTACCAGGTGAGCCACCACAGCTGCCTTTCTTCTTTCTTCTGGGCACTAGAGCCCTGCACCATAACCTGCCTCCTTCATGTGGGTGCGTGGCATCATGGTGTTTATACTTACCAGGTACTGGGAGATAAACACTGCTTCTCCTCCTTGCTGTTTTAGCTGATTTTCCAAGAAGTGAAAGGAATTCATCCCTAGCTCTACAGATTTTAGGAAGAAAAGGTAACTGAGAAAAAGGGAGAGATGTTGGAAGTGTCTCGATGTGGGAAAGAATGTGATATAAAGGGAGACAATACACAAGTGTTGTCACTGGAGCTGGCAGTTAATCCTGAGATGTTAATCCATAGGAAACCACCTTCATTAGTTGTGATACCCATCAATGGTCACAGTTCTTGTATCCTCAGTTAAGTCCTCTTTCATTGCAGGTTGTAGGTTTTGATGGTTCCTCAACAGTTGATGAATTCATCCAGAGACTGAACCAAGAAACAGGAATGAGGAAGCCATCCCATATGGGATTTTCTCTGTTCACAGATGATCCTTCTGGCAAGAATTTGGAACATTGTTTGCCCGGCAATATGAAGGTATTTATTTTTTTCCTCTGCTACCTTTAGTATACATCTTTGAAGGACTGCTAAATGGTTAATAAATCTTTCTTAATAAATTAAGAATAAATAAGCTTAGATATTGTCTATCTAGATTAATATTCACAGATGAGATATTAATTCCTGTGCTTGGGTTACAACAACCCCATGCAGCCCTACAGGCTGGGGGAAGAGTGGCTGGGAAGTGCTCAGAGGAAAAGGATCTGAGGATCTTGGTCAACAGCCATCTGAACATGATCCAGTAGTGTGCCCAGGTGGCCAAGAAGGCCAATGGCATCCTGGCCTGTATCAGAATAGTGTGGCCACCAGCACCAGGGAAGAGACTGTCTCCCTGTACTCTGCACTGGTTTTGGGCCCCTCACAGTAAGAAAGACATTGAGGTGCTGGAGTGGATCCAGAGAAGGGCAACAGAGCTGGCAAAAGGTCTGGAGAACAAGTCTGATGAGGAGTAGCTGAAGAAGCTGAGGTTCTTTAGCCTGGAGAAAAGGAGGCTCAGGGGGATCTTAATTGCTCTCTAGAACTGCCTGAAATGAGGCTGTAGTCAGGTAGGAGTTGATTTTTTTCTCCCAAGTAACAAATGACAAGACAAGAAGCAGCCCAGAGTTCCTCTAGGGCAGGTTTAGATTGCCTATTAGGCAAAATTACTTCACTGAAAGAATTTCTCAAGCGTTGGAATAGGCTGCCCAGGGAAGTCGTGGAGTTTCACTGCCCCTGGAGGTATTTAAAAGATCCGTAGATGTGTCACTTGGGGACATGGTTTAGTGGTAGACCTGGCATTGATGATTAGGCTTGCTGATCTTAAAGGTCTTTTTCAAACTAAATGATTCTGTGATTCTATACTTAGCTAGCCTAATCTGATATAATTCTTAATAGAAAGATCTATTTTAGTAGGTGATAAATTGGTCAATTTTTAAAAAGTCTAACTCAGATTTTAGCACATATTAAAGTTTAATTTGTCTTGACTACAAAATTGAAACGACTGAGCTAGCCCGCATGATCAGATATCACAACTGGCATCAAATGTGACACTCCTAATTGAGACAAATTTATGTTACACTCTGAGTCTCTTGGCATGTCTGTATAAATTCCATCTGCTGGATTATGAAGTATCTCCTTGCTATCTCCAGATAACTCAGGCTTTCATTGTTGATAAGCATACTTAGGGGAGAAAGCCCTACTGAGTATGGCTTCATTTTAAGAAAGAGTGTAATGCCTCAGATCAAGGGAAAAAGAAAGCAGATAAAGTTTTAGCACCTGTAACTTTCATATGGAGATTTTTACCCATGCTGCAGCAGAATGACTGCCTTAATTGAGCAGACTGGCTGCCATGAATGAGACCCATCAGGTTTTGGTACAAATCTGTGAGAATTATTTGTCATATAGCCTTAATGGAGGAATAGTTGTAGTGACAACTTTGAAGAAGTCCTGATACCAGCAGGGAACTAAAACAATCAATTATACACAATGTAAAATTTTACATTAAGCAACAGAGGGAGAAGATACCAATAACTTTGAAATAGATGGTTTGAAAGGAAACTATGACGGTGCCAAATTATATAGTTTGTTTTCATGGCCTAATATAGATCAGGTATTCTGGGGCTTTACTGGTAACTGGACCATGTGGAGAGATGAGGTATCAGAGTAAACAAAGGAGCTTGAGACAATCAAAGGCATCACTTTGCCTTGGCAACTAAATAATAACCAGTAAATCTCAGTAGTTTAAGAGAGGTTTAGAGATCTGATTATGTATTTCATGTGACTTTTTAAGTTCACATTCCTTTCACTGAGATGCAATCAAAAGAGAAGTAGGGGCCTTCATTAGACCACTTGTAAAAGGACTAGAATAATCAGGAGGAGCTGAATGGAACAAAAAAACTCAACCGTGTAATTACAAAAAATATGTCTGAGTTACACAGTTGGAATCTTGGACCAAACATTCCCACAATTTGGACCTTCACATCCAAGGGTTTGATATAGCCATGCACTTTCTGCTGCCATTCAGAGGATATGGTAGTGCTTTAGTTTGGCTCAGGAGGGCACTTTTGAAGTAAACCTACCAATCATTCCTATTAACCATGCTTTGACTCACATTAAGGAGTAACCTGAGAGCATGAAATTGATTCCTTTTACATGAAACATGAACTGGAAGATGTCATCCAACACAGTAGTGGGCTTTCAGGTCACTCAGTGGGGCTACTAGTGTGGGCATGGAGACTTAGGAATGGGTGCTTCACTGTGCACATCTGCTCCTTTGCTACTTACTAATGTCAACATAGCATGAGAGTTACTGCCAGGCCAGAATTCATGTGTCTTCCTGCAGGCTGGGGCTGGAATTTTCAGTTGGAATGCTTTAATTTTTACATACTGTGCAATAGAAAAAGGATGTGTTTTGTCACTTTGAGCTGTGTTTATGCTGATCCAGTCTTTCAGTATTGCTTCTGTGTTCCACAATGTTTTATTCACTTACTTTCAACTTATATAGCCTTGGCTATATATTTCACCTCAGTTGTGTCTCCTCTCTCCTCGACATTTTTTAAAGATCTGTGATGTCATTTCTAAATGGGAACAAGCCTTAAAAGAATTGCATCCTGGGAAATATGAAGGTGGCACAAGAATTGTAAAGTTGACCTATAAGAACAGGTACTGTCCTCTTTTGGGTGGCCTTACTACTGCTGTTAATGAAAAATTCTAGACTGCATATGTCTGTGTGGATGACCAGTAACTTATAGTATCATTGGTGCCAAAACTATTTTAGCTAAGATGCAGTTAAATCCTACAGGAGATGTGATGGGTTTTGTCTGTTACATTTAGAAAAGCATATGGCTTAGGGGTAAAACCCAAACCGCTTTGCAATAGCGGAATAGACTTTTAATGAGTTAACAACCAGCTGTAGCACAATAAGGCATCCTTGGCACAATTTCATTTGCTTAGATCCTAAAACATAATTAAAGAATGTGTGTTAGGTGAGAGGAAGAGAGACCTAGAGGAAAAATCACTAGTGAAAACAAGTATGCAGAAACTTGCAATTAACTGAACAATCACAAAGATGAAAATGATACAAGAACAATGTTCTAAATCATATGAGCTGTAGAAGAGATATGTAGTAGCAGTGCCCAAACTTTATAAAGAAAGAAATGTTAACAGTTAGATGATGAAAGATGGTAGAGAAGTACAACACAAAGATCTAAATCAAAAATTGGAATGAGTTAATTACTGACAATACAGATAGGAATTCTGAGTTACAGTAAATCAGGAGCTGTATGAGAACAAGGAATGAATTCTTTTTGCAGGCAAAACAAAGGCTGCCCCAAAACTGAACAGAGTTCAGTATTGAACTTATGAAGATTTTGTTGACTCTAATGGTGGAAACAAATTTCTGTCAACTTTGTTAGTTGGTATAATAGAGGTGGTGGAAGCAGAAGTTATTGCTTTTGACCCAGAATGCTGTGTGTGTTTCAGAAGTGAAACTGCAGTATTATTTTGTTGGGCTGGAATGTGCATAGGCTAGACAGCAAGGATGTTTTGATAAGCTCTTTCCAAGGCTGGACTGTTCTAACACCAAGGACTCTGATAAGACATTTGTAAGGTCAATATGGTCCTAATAGTGTAGTTAATCTCAAAGTGACATAAAAATAAACAAACTGATTCACTGGAATGAATATCTCATGTAGTGGAATTGTGGAATTTATAGCCATAGATGCAGCTTGAAATTAATATGTGAATTAGTTGCTGTGGACTTGTAAAGTATGAGGAATGGTTCTCGGAAGCATTCCCTAAGCTGGTGTCTTCAACCCAGACTAGTAATCTTGCTATACCACATCAAAAAAATTCCAAGTGTGAATGGAATAAAAAACAATAGGATGCCTTGATTTACAAGCATGTTTCCTTAAACAAAGTCTGCTAATTGGGTCTCCTATTTCCTGCTGAAGCAAACTGAAGGATTTTTCAGTAAGTGTAAGTGGTCAAATCCAAGCTGGCAAGTCTACAAGGCTGCCTCGTAGAAGCTTATACATGTAGATCAGAGGTAGTTTCCTTTTCTGTGATAAGCAGAGAAGGCCATATTGTCTGTCTGTGCTTGATGGGGATGAATGGACACTGATTTAGCTGTATTTAATAAGGCTGCACTGTCTAGAAGTCATTGGCTTATAGAATTCAAATAGCTTCCAAAGCTAGAAAGCATGTTTTGAGCCTCCTTGCTCAAATCATGTTCATAAGGGAAGCACCTCAGCTTCCAAATCTGTTTGGTACCCCCTCAATGAAAAAAACTCAAAACAAAACACACTTTTATTTTTGCCTCACCTTGATTCAAGTTCCCAGCTGTACTTTCAGTTCACTGTATCTTCTTACCTTCACAAGCCTCTCTACTTTTTAGATTGTATTTTCGGAGCCAGGCCAAAGGTGAGACAGACCGTGAGCGGTTGCTATTGGCCTTCCAAGTGAGTAATGAAATAGCCAATGGAAGGTTTCCTGTTAACAAGGAATTAGCTCTGGAAATGGTGGCTCTAATGGCTCAGGTGAGTATGGCAGAAATCCTCTTTTGCCCTCCTTCAGCCGCACCCTATGTTTGACTAAGCAGCTCCCTTTTACATCAAAAGCACATCAAACATACATTGTGATGTATCAGACAAACACACTCTCAGATGTACCATGACAAATACATTATAGTAGCATAATAGGTGTTAGGACACCTTTTGTTGTAGGGAAATTTGCTCTAGCTGTGCCTCTCCTTTCCTTCTCAAGAAAAATACTGGAAAAAAAAGAGTGAGGCTGGACTATTACCAGACCTGCTCCAGTTAGTGCCTTAGTAGAGACATGGAAATAGTACCACCACTAGAATTCCATTAATAATGAAAACTTCCCCTCTTGCACTGTCAATACTCTCTTACTCAGGAAGAGCATCTTCTAAGATCCTCCATTAGGTCTCTAGGCTTGCATTTAGTATTTTACCACATAAAACACATGTGGGTTGTGGGCAGTATAATAGGTTTTTGCTGACCTGAAACATGCTGTATTTGTTAAAGCAGTGTAAACTGAGGTGAAGAAGCTGGGGACATGGTCCATACTATTTAAAAATATGCTGTTGTTTTAATTGGCCAACTGAAAATAAATCCCCAAAGCCTGGCATTTTATACAGGTGTGTCTCCTCACAACAAATACCTGGCTGAGATCATGTTCCACTCTCTTAGATCAGTAGGTAATTCCTTGGGCAGTCATGTCCTCAGTGGTTGCTCTTTTGTGTACATTTACTATGGTTAATGCTGTAGACAACCAGCATTATTCCATTCCCCAACCTGTCTTTTTGCATGACTAATAAACACAGTAGTTATCAGTATGGGAATTCATGGAATGTTCTACTGCATTAAAAACCTCATCGTTCTGTTGTACTATAAATGACAATGTTGTCTTAGGTGGAATATGGGGATTTGGATCGACCAGGATCTTCAAGTCCTGGGGGAACATCACAATTGAAAATGCAGCATCTTCTCCACCAGGTTTTAGATAAATTCTACCCCAAACACTACAAGCAAAACATTACTCCTGAACACCTCAGGTAAGCTGTTGGTTCTTCAATACTTTGCACTGAAATCAGCTTTTACTTGCCAAATTTTCTTTACATTTAAGAAGTTTCAAGGAGCCCTGTCAAGATTATTTGATGTAGAAACTTAAACAAAACAAAAGTGTCAGGAAAAGGTTCCCTTAAAGGAAGAAACAATATAAAAGGAGCCAAATAACCAACTAATTTTGCTATAGACAAGAAGTTTAGGCCTTTCACTTGCAAATTAGGTATCTCAGTTTCAACAAACTAACCCCAGCCTAACATGAATTCTGGGGTTTTGTTTTACACGTCCCCCAAGTGTGAGTTGAATCCAGATGCCTAACATTTGCAATGAGCCATAAAGCCAGCTCATATGGATTGCTTCAGACCATGCGGTAATTCTGGTAGGACATATTTTGGCAGGGCTTTTTGATGTTCTGACTTAGAAATTGTCACACACAATGCAGTGTATGTGACACTGCTCAAGTACAAAATTCAGGTGTTGTCACAGATCTGATATAAAGTGAGAGAATGGTCTTCCTACAAATCTTAACCTACTTAGGGATGCAGTTGTGGAACTAACACAGTTACCTCCTTTTGGAAGCAAATTCCATCTGCATGTAGCAAGGTAGCTGCCAAACCATCCCTACTGAGGCAAATCAAGAGTGAGTTGATATGTATTGCCACTCCATATAGAGCATCCTGCAGGCAAGGTGAGAAAGTATGTGGAATTAGAGAAAAGCTAAAATAAATTCAGGTTGTGGAACTGATAGTGCTAACAGCCTTTTGTGTAAGTGCTGTGTACAACAGCCCTTTTGGAGTAAAGAGGTACATTTATTAACTGTTCTAATCTTACACATCTTTCCTTGGAAGACATTAGTAAGTAATACTGTCTTGTGTCTTGGATTCCTAAAGGCGACTGACAGACAGGCTGGCCACAAAGTGGATGGTGCTGCAGGGATGCTCTCCACCAGAATGCATTCGGATTTATCTGACGGTGGCCCGGAAATGGCCTCTCTTTGGAACCAAAATATTTGCTGCTAAGGTAACTGGAGCACACTTTTTTCTGTTTCCAAGAGTGAATTATATGAGCAGAGATATACCTACAGTCTCTGGTAACATGGGTTGAAAATGTTCCTACTTTAGAAAGGGAAAAAATTGAACAACTTTGTTCTGAATGAGCAGCCCTGGTACCATATGGGTTGTAAAAGAAGGAATACAGGTATATTCTAACCACTAGGGGTTGGTAGTGTTCAGTAAATAAATACTGAAGGTTTCCTGGCTGTGTCAGTTGATCATGATACAGAGTACTACCTGTCCTTACAAGCCTTGCCAAAGCTTTCTCAGGCAGGAATTTTCCTGGACATCAAGACTGCAATGGTAGTTCAAAAAATAACATTTACATACGGCAGCGGAAGAGGAAGGAAATACTTCCCCCTAAGTCACACCTGGCAGCTGATGCCAGCTGTAAGGAAAATGGATTCTCTGCGTGACACAGAACTGGATGCTTTCCGTCTAATGTGAGAGAGGCAAGCACTGCTAATGTCCTGTTGCAGAAACAAAAATGAAAGTGCACATTGGGTAAGCTACCAGCCCAAAGGGATCAGTGGGAGAGCAAAGAACAGCTGGAGGGAGTGGTTCCCCCAGTACCTTTTACTGTCCCTCACCCCATTCCAGGCTAGAGCTCTGTACCTGTTGCTCATGCCTAAACTAATGTCTTAGCACATAATGGCTGTCTGAGAAATCTTTTTTTGGCATTAACCATCTTCCCCATCCCAGAAGAAATTTCTGCTGTTGAAAGCTTGAGGGAGGTCTTCTTCATGGTTACATGTCTCTTGTTTTGAAGTCAAAGCTGCTCTGGTTACAGAAAAAAGTCTAATGATGAAAGGGACCTCTTGAGTAAATATACAAGAAGTTTTCAAAATACAGTTATTTGCACTGTCAGGACTAAAAGAGGTTACTGTCAGAAGAGGTTACTGGTATTTGAGGTTACTGACAGAATATGTAATTGAGTATACTGAAGAATCAGAATATAGAATAGGTCCACCCACAGGTGAAATAATGTTAGTATTCCTCATGATTAACATATTTTATAACTTTTCAGCAGTTAAACAGCAAAGCCTATGGCATTAGCCATGTAATAGCAGATTCCCAGGAAAGATTTTATGTCATTAGCCATAACAAGGCACCTTCAACTGACAGTTGATGCACATTTGCCGTAAGATTCTGTAAGAAACAAAATGGCATTGATGTGATGGTACTGGGTGCACTGATACAGAAACCAGCAGGTTCCACTGCCTTCCTGACAGATAGGAGCAGTATAAACACATGTGCTGAGCAGAGTTGCTGCGCTGCTGCTTGTCCTAGTATTTCCTTCAGTTTTAACCATACTGATGGTATCTAATTAATTTCAAAGACTTTGTTATCCTTGTATCTCTTGTACCACTACTCCAAAAAGTTCATGTAAATCTGAAAATGTTATTCCAAATTTTGGGGAAAGCTGTCTTAAAAATCAAGCCAGGTCACACCAGTAAGCCTTTAGGATTTTTTTCCTCATCTTCACTTTATCCTTAAATCTCAACATTTATATCAGAAACATGATTCTGTAGTGGTCAAGAAATACCTAAATTAATTATTTTTCTTTCCCTCTAGCCTATTTTGTCTTCTTCATTGGAAGACTGTCCAGTCTGGATAGCTGTGAATGAAGATGGTATCAGCATACTGGATTATAACACAATGGTATGTTGAGGAACACTGTTTAAGAGGAATACCTTACCTAGCACAAAAAGACATTCCCCTGAGTCCAGTGAAAGTCACTAACAGTTTGTCTTTAGCTTCAAATGGATCCAGAAGTTAGTTTGTAAAAGTCAGAGATGAGGGAAGTCAGTATTATGTTTGGACACTCCATAGGCAAAGGAAAATTACAGCTGCAGTGTAAGGTAGGGCAGCAAACAGGTTCATACATCTTGCAAAGTCTCAGTGGTGTGTGCTTTACTACCCCACCATCTGGAATATAACAAAATCTGTACTATGAAGCAGTGAGGCATGGAGCACTCCTCACTTGAGCCTTCTCTGCCAGCTCTTAGCTATAGAGCCATCTATTGCCCTGCATTGCTGGAGACCTGGCGTTCTTGCAGGAAGTAGCAATATAAAGTAATATATTAGTTTAAGATAGACATTTGGAGCTTTTTACAGAACTATGACATTTTCAAACTCTCTGCCTGCAGCATTTGAAGGTCTCTTATTCATATTCCTCTGTGCTGACCTTTGGAGGCTGTCGAGATGACTTCATGATTGTAGTCAGTCAAATGAAAGAAAGAAGTTCTGGAAAAAATAGCACTGAAAAACTCCTCTTCACAATGGCAATTCCAAAGGTAATTACAAATGAAAAGTGAGTTTCTTTCCAGCTGGCAGCATCAGGGCTGGGTGTTTTGTACAAGCCCCGGGTACTGGTACTTGTGGCCACTGCACTAGCTATATATATTCAACAAATCCTTTCAACAAGAGGCTTATTCTACATAACTCTTAAACACAGAGCTTCATTTTAAAACTAAACAATTCCATGGGACAAAGCCATTTACAAAAGCTATGCAGTCAATAGATTCTAAAAATCAAAGGGCATTCTTACCTCTAATTGACCTACAGTTAATCATTTTCTCTTTTCCCCAGATTGTTGAAGCAACACTTCTGATTGCCAGCTACATTAACTATCATTCGAGTCCTTCACTGCTGTCTTCCACACAGCCCTCACGGAGCAAAACACCTGCTAAGAAGCCCTGGGAGACTGAAAATCGGTGCTTTTTTCCTTCTGTGCCCCAAAGCACAAAGGGGCCCACCCTGCTCTAAGGGCTTGTTCCACATGAGCTGATTTTGTTGGTTATATACCACAGATTCATGCAGGCTCTGACTCTTTTTCCATAATAATAGACAAAGTTCCTTAGAGGTAGAGGTGGTGTACTTTCTCTTAAAAAAAAATTGATTTGGGGGACTGTGTAGGAGTTTCCTTTCCATGACACATTCCATCCAAAATACCATTCCTCAGGTCCTCAGGCCTGCACAGTGCTCCAGTCATTACACTCATTATTCCATCTCCTACTGTACTGCCTTGCTTTACAAGTAAATACATTTTCTTTGATCCCTCCCATTTTCAGCTTTCAAAAGACAGAAACTTTTGTGTCCTTGCTCAGACATGAAAGAAAGACATTGATGAGAAGGAAGAGGAATTAAAGTTACAAGAATAATTCTGATGTAAGTCAAGAGTGATTTCAGACCTGAAATAGGGAATATAGAATTAGAGTTCAGTAGTACTTTAAATAAAGGTGGAAGCCTAGGGTCTTTGCATGCTGAGTACTCAGAACAACTGGGACTGGAACAGTGTCAGAGGATGCCCTGGCACCTACAGGACCGATACATTTTGGAAACTGATGCTGTTCTATGCAACAGATGGACATTAGATTGCTGCTGCAGGGCTCAGTGTGTCACATGCTCCACTGCCAGACAAGCACTTTCAAAGACTTTCTGATAACCACTGTTGTAGATGTGTTTGGAACTGCACATTATCTCAGACAAAGGAAGACAAGGCAAGCAAATTTTGTACTTTTTCTGTCTTTCAGCAACTAGAACAGATTTCCCAGACAGGCTCTGCCATTCTGACTGGACAGAAGCTGCTTCTTTCAAACTCCTGCTTCCTTCATGTACTTTAAGCAGGGAGGAGGTAGTCAGCAAACGTGTACTCATGTTCTTCTGACTTTCCTAAAGACTGTTGGTAGGTTTGAATTTTTTTTTTTTGATCTGTTTCAAAAGGACTTCCTTATGAGAAGGTAATTTAATTTTAAGCAAATAAAAGAAAAATAGCAATTCTTCATTAAAAAATCTAAATCTACTTTGTTTAAGTTCAGCTAAGGAAGAATAACTGCACTTTGAAAAGTACCACGTCCAACTTCATAATAATTATGCATTCATGGGCAGCTTTCCCAAGTTCAAACAGTGTGAATCCAACCACTAGACAGAAGTCAGTAATAGCAAACCAGTTATTTGGAAATAAACAAACCAACCATATCAGTGTTTTTACTCCCTAGTACCTACCACCAACCTTGACACATCCAGCTAATGCACACAGGGGAGTTGATACATCAAGGTGGGGGGTTTTTGTGCTTATGATGGGTACAAGCCACAAACTAAAAGAGAAGAGCAGGGGGCAGACAAAAATTGTTCTAAGCAATCCCTCATCTGCATCTTTGTACTATAAAACAAAAAAACCCAAACAACCAAAACAAACACAACCCCAAACCATCCCATGGTGAATTATAGAAACAGTATGGCAGACCTAAGACAGGAAAAGGTTGTATGAACAGTGACCTGATTTGCACATACTGGAATGTACCCACTTGTTATGAATTTAAAGACCACTCCTTGAAGGTACAGAAAAGGGTAGAAGCTTTCTGAGCCAAAAATAACTTTAAGAAGGTATTTAGTCATTTTTGTTTTCCCTTACTTTCCAGTCTCTGTATATCCTGATAGTAGTTTGTATTTTCCCTCTCTCTCACAATTATCTTACTACAGCTCTGTCAGTTTGAATACACAAAGTGTTAATCCTCCTCACTCTATCACCTGTTCCTAACAATTTCTCCTGTATCTGAAGGTCTGTTTGACGGTTTGCCTCTGGTATCCCACCAGTAACAAAGCTGCTTCAGAATAGGCTGGAGCCATCATCAGTGCTGGGGATGCTCAAGGCCTAGAAATCTCCTGTTCACAGTTTGTATTTCCTCACAGTGCTAACACTCATGTCCTCAGAGATTTGAGGAGACTTGTACCAGAGCAAACAGGAAGCAGAGATGTTAAATAAACAGAAGCTCTCCTGAAACTCATTATTAGAAAATAATTTCTGCCACAATTGCACTTTAAATTGAGTAGCATGATACACAAAACTTTTTCTTCCTTATTTCTTAAAAATATTCACCAATACTTGAGTGTTTCAGGGACTGCCCCACTCTGCTGGGTGCACATACACCTCCTATTTATAGCTTACCTGTCTTCAAACACCCCACCCTGTGTAGATACCTACTTTGTATGATTCTTTCTGTAGAAAAAATAATTTTTTATTTTAATCAATGCTTTTGGCAATGACTGTTAATGCAGCACAGAATGAGATGACAAAAGCCTTTGTGTTTCTAACTGCTGAGTTTAAGTTAAAGGCTGTCTGGAAGATACTGTGAGATTTCTGTTTGTTCCTAATAAAATGCAGCTCATGAACTAATAACCATGAATTAAATGTATATTATTCTCAGAATGAAATAAACTATTTTAAAAGCTAAAATATTCTTGATGTAAACAAAAATGAACATAGCTTGTGTTTGGTATCCAGGCACAAACCATAGCTGGTACAAGCCTGCCCTAGACTGCTTCCTTGTTTCTCTCTGCTGATCTTCTCTCAGCTTAAGTAGATGACTACACCATGGCCACAGGATCTTCACCCCTTCAAGAGATTGATAAAACAATCCTTCAGACTTTCTGCTGTGACACAGCTTCTTGGTAATTTCTTCAGTGCACATTCTGAGCACTTCATGGCATTTTTACAGCGTAGTCAGCATTCCCAGCATATTCTTGAGCCCATGACTGTCCACTCTGTTGACACATCTTTTCTTTTCTGACACAAAAGGCAGTGGCACACCCCCAAGCTGCTGCCTTTCACTTGGAGACCCAGAATACTTCCCGTGACATGAGCTAACCTCTGTCTTTTAAACTTTGCGGCACCGTGGAAAAAAAAAACACAAATCCCCTTATGTCTCCCTTATTGCTTGATGGTATGGTGCCAAATGTTCATTTACAGTTTATGTGGACAAGCCTGGTACAGCACTGTATGCAAAACAAGCATGAATCCAGGCTCCTGGCAACTTGTGGGTTTAGCTCGTTTTGATACTTGACTCACTTCATTTATATTACTATGGAGTTGTGGAATATAGAGAGAAAAATACCAGTTAAGTGTTAGAGTAACTTTTAGCTTATCAACAAAGAATAATTTCCCAACCTTAAGTTACTACCAAGACCACAGATCAATAAAACTTTATTCACATTGTCATTATTATAATTTTCAACAACACATGTGCCTTGTATTCTCAGAGTAACTGATGTGGCCCTTTAAATGCCACATTTTTCCATCTCCTGTGTCAACAGGCCCTGCCCCATTCAGCAATGGGTTCACATTTTCTCTGTGTTCCTTTTGACAGTTAGGCACTCACTGAAACCGTTCTTGTTGCCTTTGACATTCCTCAACTGATTCATCTCCACTGGCCTTTAGCTTTTCTAACTACATCTCGAACAGTTGCTACATTCCTTCCAAATTACCTGTCCCTAATTCCACCTTCTGTCTACTTCCTTTTTGTGTTCAAGCATTGTCAGGAGCAGCTTGCTCATCCATCCATGCAGGCTTCCTGGGATTTCTGCTTGACTTCCTAATCATTGGGATGGATTGTTCTTCATCTCAGAAGAAATGATCCTTCACTATCAGTCAGCTTTCTCAGATCCCTTTTCCCTCTAGGGCCCCATCCCATGGGACTCTTTAAAGTAGATCCCTGAAGAGGTCAGTCTTCAGATCTCTTATGTTTATTTCATTAAACATAACTGAATGCAACAGTTTAATTTTGTGGTTTTGTCCTTAGGAAGTTACTATCTGAGCCCACACATCAATATTGGTATTTGGAGTGTGTTTTTCAAACAAAAGGTTAAATAAAAACCAAAGAATGCGTATTTATGGCAGTCCAGCCAAGGTTATTTTATAAATTTAGCATAATTTTCAGATGCATGAAAGAGTAAAAAAATTGATGCATTTTCTTGTCTCCCTTTGCCCTACTTCTCCATAATTCTTTTCTGGAGAGGCAAGAAAAAACTTCTTCTGTCTGAGCCTAAAAAGATCTGCCCATGGGGCAGTTTTGCTTGCTTTTCCATGTGTCCCTCTGAGTCCTGCTGAAAGTCTGCCGTCTCTTTTTCAGCTATTTTATTTCATTTGTTTGTGGAGCTGTCTTCCTCTGCTCCAGGATCTCTTGACAACTTTTGTACACTTCTATCAAGCAGTCCAGTCGTGGCTTGGAGCTCTAGAAGTCAAACAACAGAGAATCAGGCTCTGAACTGAAACACCAATTAATTTTACCCAAACAGCAAACAGTGATCAAAGTACAATGATTTTTCATCAATTCTTACCTGGACCAGATTAAAACCAGCAAGGAACTAAAAGTTGCATGGCCCCACAGTCCCTATGATCCTATAGCTTTTGAGCTCCCAAAACAGGATTACTGTGTAAAGACCATTGAATGCCTCCTTGCAAGAGTTGCTTAAGAAAACAAAAGGTCAATTCAGTGCAGTAGGGCTCCTGGGCTGAGTGACACGGGAAATTGTAGGCTGACATAACTTAGAGAAACCCAGTGAAGGAGACATGATAAAGTTACTAATCATTGCTCCTTCAAAACTAACACACCAACTTGCATGTTAAAATAATTACAGACAGGTATTGAATTTCAAAATGGAAGAGTTCTGTACCTCTTTTGCTGCTGGAGTCAACGTTACCAGTACTAAGGTATTTCCATGAAAATAAAACTGTTCAGAGTTGAAAGGTAAACAACAACAACAACAACAAAAAACCCCAATAGAGATAACAATATAGATTCCAGGCAGACCCTTTGAACCTGGAAAGCAGCATATCTAACTAAAATCAGGTACTTGAATGCAGCTATCAAGAATTTAGTTGTTGTTAGTTTCCAGCAAATCTACTTTTTCCCTTGTCTATACAAGAAATATCTGATGTATATTACTGTTACTAAACATCTTTACAACTGTGGGACTGACTGACCAAATATCAATGGAATAGACTTTATACTCCTAACTATTTAGCTGAAGACTGACTGTATCCAGTCACAAACTGTATAGAGATTACAAAACAGGCACCAGCAGCAGGTGAATTAAGGACTGAGAGGACTGTACAGCTCAGTAGTCTAAGAAGTGAGGTACCTCTGTACTGCTTACCACCCCTCAAGGATAAGGGCATTGTTGTGTTAGGCATGAACACACACAAAGCAAATCCATTCCAAAAACGGGATTATGAACAGTCAGAACACATTAGCAAGAGAAGAGAGAGGGGAGATGAGGTAACAGCAACACAAACAAGTTATTATACATTAAGCAAGTTGGTAACAGCTTGTACCATGATCTTTGTCAGCAGGTCAGGCAGGGGAAGTCATTCCAATGCCAAGGAAGTTTTATGCGAACTTTTGGTACACAGAGCTGAGAGAAAAATCAACTGCAGCACAGTGCCAGAGTTATGGTGGTAACCCTGAGCACAGCACTGCACAGAAAGCTCTACAAGCCCTCAGCACCCTATGTGAGCCAAAGACTTGTAGTTCATGCAAACTCCTGGCTGGGTTCAGACTGACACAACTCCCTGTTGTTTGAATGGAGAGCAAATGAAAAAACCCATCCCTAGTACATAGTTCTGTGAGACATGAAATGCCACCCACGCTGCAGCCCAGCCAGGAAAAGGCAACTGTCATCAGCTACCTGTAGTGGAATAAAAATATCTTTATACAACAGGTGCACACACAGAGACCACAATCTGGATTCAGTCAAACACCATTCAGTCAAACTCGCCTGAAAAAGTGGCACAACCTCAGATACTCCCTGAGGATCTTCAGGGTCCTGGAGGAGGATACACAGGTAGTAGATAACTTTTTGCTACAAGACAAACAGACAAAAGCCACTGGAGTATAAAAATGCTACCAAGCTGCCTGAGTTAGCACAGAAGTAGGATCTGTTTCAACTCACTGGGCTGAAGGCAAATCCTGCCAGGTCACAGTCAAGTGTAAAAATTTGTATCAATAGCTTTCGCTCAATAAAGAAATTATTTTACCTGTTTTCTTCTATTAAGTTTTTAACCTGAAAAGAACACACACTTGCTGGGAGGGTAAGGTCTGCTTTTCTACAGGAGCTTTGCAGAAAACCCCAGCAATAGGAAAAAACATTGTGTTGTCTTAGCTTCTGATCTCCATCTGGACTACATATGGAGTTGGGCATCAGGATTTGTAAGAACAGCATAACACAAAGAACTAAACCCACTAGCTCAGTGACATTATCCAAGGGATAGATTTGACTTTTTGAGGTTATTCGTTTCGTTTGAGTTCTCCTTTAAAGAAGAGAGATGACAGAATAAGGAGAAAAATCTGAAATAAAGCTCCTGATGTCAGTAAAGCTATGGATGGTGCTGTGTTTAATTGCTCTGGTAAATCATGCTCGTGAAAATACACTGGTTGTGAGTGTGCCCAGACACAAGACAGGTTATTATGATTACCATATGGATGGCTTCATTGATAACCACATCCTTCACCTGACCCATCTCAATGAAGATTGTGCTCTCCTTCCCTGAGGCATAGGATGAAGTCACCTGAATGCCGAGTGAGCCGATGACCAACAGGGATTCCTGGTCAATCTTCACGAAGTGCAGGTATATGATCAGGCCAATCAGCGTGATGAAGATGGCAGCAGAGAGCACCATGCTGTTCTGTAACACAAGCCAAGGAAAGACAGAACTCTAGTCTTACAATTACTTTAACACAGCTTTAGAGGAAGTAAAATTGCACAGTAAATTGTGCTATATATTAAAGCTACAGGAGCAAAGCATTTTTACTCAGGTAGAGTCCTTTTATTCACCTGGCTGGCTGATATATTTGTAATGAGGTTTAACTCAGTCTTTGCAGTATGCACTAAAAGAATTGGGAGCTGAAACTGAAAACTGCAATTCTATTTCCTTCCACATTCAGTGCAGAAATCTCAACCCAAACAAGCCAGTTATATCAATGAGAGTTTATTATACCAACTTCTAAAGATGATGTCACTGACAAAGAAATGTTGTGAAGTGTTTAAAAGAACCAAGATTCTCAGAGTGGAGGAACCCTCCTTCAGGATAAACACTGCCCTGGTGGTTTTCTTATTATGAACTGCCAGTCTAAACTTGTTCAAACCTCACCCTCCTCTTGCCTTAAATACCAATCCAAAGAAAATTTGCTTTATCCTGTACTTTGTTTAAGCATCAATGTCTTTTACATGCTGCAGTCTTGGGACTGCTGTTACATTTTAATATATAACTGATGACACTATAGTCACCAGTAAGTCATCTGAACACCTGATAATAAATTCTAAAGGTTCACAACCTAGAACCTGTTTTGGGAACATGTTTTAGAGAACTCCAGGGCACCTACCCACGAATGAGAGTTATAACTGACACTTCCTAAAGAACCAGAACTGCACAGCCCTACCACTCAAGCTGAACCTGTACTACCATGTGAGCTAGAAAAGCCATGGCTTCAGGAAGTACAGACTTCTCCAGAAGTTTGTTATCACAGGGGGAAAAAGACAGTCATGAAGCACAGACAATGAAATCCACAAAAAGAGAGAGAGCGTTTCAAACCTGATTTCCTGGAAAAAGGAAGAATTGCAGTCATCTGAATGCAGGCTGCAAGAGCCATATGTGTAAAGGCAAGCAGGAGGGCAGTTGTGTGGTAACCACTGACTGCAGTGTATGTTTTCATAAAAAATGAAACTCAAACATGAACCATTTTTTCCTATCTGACTCCTGACAACTGACTCATAACGCAACCTCTACCTTCATTTCTTAGAAAAGATTACTGAAAAAAATTGATATGCAACAGTCAAAGCATGGGTCACAGTGACCAGCTTCTTTGGACAAGCTGCTGACTTGACGTAAGTGGTCTGGTCCAGCTTTTGATAAATCTGAAAGCATTCGTTTAGAAATCAGCTTTTGAAATCTGCACTGCAAACATCTTTCTGCCTCAGCTGTGAAAAGTGATGACATTCATGGTGCAGTACTCTCTGAATCACTCAGAAAAATTCCTTTTGGGGATTAATAATCATTCACCTTCTTCAACTCCTCCTTAATTCCAGATTCTCACAACTCATCTCTCAAGTGAGCACGTGTTATTTGTACTCACAAACGTGCCAGGCATCGCTCTGCACCCAGACGTACATCTACCCTATCTGTCATGAGGCTACAAACCCACAGAGGCACCCGAGAAGCCACCGGGGCAGGCAGGTGTGGCAGCCCGCGGCCCTCCGGCTGGCACAGCTCTCCCTCTGCCACCACACACCCATCAGCTCGGCGTTCCCGGGCCGCGGGGGATGCCCCGGAGTGGCGCTGAGCGCCTTCCCACGGGCTCCGGCCGCCCTCCATGGGCCGGCGCCGCTAGCCAAAGCCGCTCCGGGGACACTCGCGGCCACCCAGCCCGCGGGACACCCCTGGGCGCGCCGGTGCGACAGCGGGACACGGGCTGAGGGGAGCAGCCGGCGCCGGGCCCGAGCCGCGGAGGGGCCCGAGGGCGGCGGCGGGGCCGGTACCTCCCTGAGCGCGAAGAGCCCGTAGGCCGCCAGCCAGACNCCGCCATGCCGGGCAGGCGGGCCCAGCCCGCCCCCGGGCGGAGCCTGAGCCCAGGGGAGGCTGTGCCGGCTCTGCTCGCTCTGCCCGAGCCGCCTGCCGGGCAGTGCCGGCGCCCGCTCCGGCCGCGGGGCGGTGCTGCCGCTGGGTTGTCTCGCTTGGTTGAACCTCGCCGGGCGTCTTTCCTTAATCCCGATGACATCAGCAGTTCCTGCGGTTTGCGCATGTTGATAATTCATTGCTTGCTTCCTCTGTTTATGGAGAATGAGTTTTAAAGGGCACAGGGTTTAGTGGTGCTGCGCGTGTCTCTTGCCGTGATAAAGAGACAGGGGTTTTCATGGAATCATAGAATATTAAGGGGTTGGAATGAACCTTAAACATCATCTAGTTCTACACCACCCACCTTGGAAAGGGACACCTCACACTAGATCAGGTTGCTCAAGGCCTTATCCAACCTTGCTTTGAACACTGCCAGGGTTGGGGCACCCACAGCCTCCCTGGGCAACCTGGCCCAGTGTCTCACCACTCTCAAAGGAAAACAAATTCTAATATCTAATCTAATTTCCCCCTCTTTCCATTATTCCTTGTCCTATCACTACAATTCCTGATGAAAAGTCCCTCTCTGGCTTCCAAGAAGGCCCCCTTCAGACACTGGAAGGTTTCTATGAGTTCTCCATGCAATCTTCTCATCTCCCAATGGTTCTCTTTCCCTCCTCATTTTTACCATCTGCGACTACATTAATGTATTTTCTTGTCTGTACCATGCTTAGCTACAAGCTCTTCTGATTTTTTTCCCCAAGGTTTAAAGCAGAATTTTCTGGTCCCTTGCCATCCAAATACATGATAAATTGGAGACTTGGCTTTGCATAGAGACTTAATGGGTCTTTGTATTGTGCTCCCTTTAATGCATTTCGGTTATTATTTCACATGGCTTACGTGGCAGTAATATAAAACTACAGTGCTGTGACTTCCAAACTGCCATCATGATTCCTTTTGCCTTTCTATTTTTTTCCCTTCTCCTGCAGTTTTTGAGTGAGTGTTAGCTTGAACTGCAGGTGCCATCTTTCTGTAAGCAATTTACTTCGTTCATGGTATCTTCAGAGCTCTTAGGTGCATACTCTGTTTATAAAAAAACCTATTAACTTGTTCTCGCAGGGGCAGCAAAGGAGTCTTAAGGGACATGAAAAAGCAAGGGGCAATCACTACCGAGGTCTTTGCTTTGCCTGGAGGAGTGGTTGATGGCTGTCATCTGCGGGAAGTCTTGTGCAGTATGTCCAAGATCTCACTGTAACACAAGAGACCAGGTGGAGGGATGGGCTGGAGCTCTGAAGAGGAAAAGTGAGCTGGCCTGGAGGGGAAAGAAGTAACAGCAGACAATGACTGCAGAAATGGAGAAGAAAATACTGACGTTCAAAAGAGGACGAAAGAAGTTCATCAATGAAGTGAAAGTGGAAAAAAAACCAATAAATTGAAAACAGGCTTTTAAAAGAGGGAAGAAAGGTTTGAAATAGCAGGTGAGAAGGACTGAAGTAAATAAGGAGGAGTTATGACAGCTGGTATGACAGCTTCGGAGGTGGGAACAGGGAGAAGGGGAGAGAAAAATCAGAGTAGGGGGTAGAAGAGGTAAAAGCACTGCGAACAGCGAGGTCAGTAACAGGACAGAAAAGAAACGTGAGACCCTGGATGAGTGGTAACGATAATTCACATTAACAACAAGACATGGGGAGTTACTGAGATACAGAGACAGGAGAACTTGGAAGTCTGAAGAGGAAAAAGCAAAAGTATGCTTGGATATTTATGTGTCACTGGCAAGTCCCTGTCTAACCATGTTTGTGCCGTCATCTCATGAACTGTCAGCCGTTCTTTCAAGCTTTTACATAAAGACTACACAGTGGGAGTCCTGTTGCCTTGTCACAGCGGGGAAAGGTGGGGACTTTCACTCGTTTTAAATCATTTGTTGATCATCCTTCAAACGTGCCTCGAATAGGAACAGCTGGAGACCTGAGAATCGTCTCAGGTCACGATGCTCCGAGATCAACATTCGAGGCAAGTGCTGGAGAGGTGGCTCTTCAACGCTTTATCAAGGTCACCAGGTGACGAGCGTCACCCGTTTTTTCAGTGAAGCCACGGAGGAGCGTTCCTGCACGGAGGCTCTCGGAGCTCAGTGTGGGCAGACAGGGAGCGCGGCTGAGGTGCCGCTTGTTCTCCGAGCCGCCGCCTGCGCCTCCGGCGGGGCGGATGCGACGGCGGCTGCCCTCGGCCTGCGAGGGGTGCGGGGAGAAGCCGGGAAGGGGCGGCGGCCCCGCGGGGGCCCGACAGCCCTTCCCGCACCGGCGCTGGGGCGAGGCGGCCGCAATGGAAAAACCCCGGGCGGGTGTG